>KN837396.1:85985-105311 GCA_000827215.1 Sphaerobolus stellatus SS14 | reverse complement strand
GAACTTAACCCCCATTACAAGCCTGAGCCGTAAAGTGGCTGGCGCTTAACCGGGCGGAACATTTGTTGGACCAGATATTATGACTCGACTTCGAACAAAGGCCTCCTAGATTCTATAATTTCTCTAAACGCTTTATGATTGAGATATGTTGTTGTATATATATATTAAAACTCACAACTCGTTCCGTCGCAAATATGAGCCCAACGCCCCAGATAACGGGTCTGCATTGATCAAGGATATATTTAAATTGATTATCTAAATCTATGTACTAACCACCCTCTGAATGTCTCCTATCATTGTGCGTCTGTATATTCTTTCGTTACGACTCTTCTTTTTCATTACGATTATCCACCGACTCCCGCCATTCCGTGCCATACTTAGTAGTCAGGCAAATCAACACAAATTCTAATATCGCGAATGCTGTCGCAACAGCATTTGTAGGTGCTATGTTGATAGCTTGGATTAATGGGAGTACCGCAGCTGAAGCACCGGTTGAGAATATATACCGCATACAACTGATAGGGCATAGTCGTGTCAAAAGGGCGTAAATAGAGATATGTATGCATGAAAGGTATGTATTACACACTGTTAAAACACCCATAAGCTATTCATCAAAGCGTGAGTCAGTCCCCATAAACTAAAACATGGCTACGCGCAAAAAACCCCTACCTGATCTTCCTTTTGAAATCGTTCATACTATCTGCGATGAATTGCGAAACACGAAAGACCTCCTAGCGCTGGGACTTACTCATCGTCGCTTTACGCACGTCGCGTGCAATCGCCACCTGAAATATATGAAGATAGAGGCTCCCGTGACACATTATGACTTTTGGAAGTATGTTGAATGCGTACCGGCTTTTAGGGCGCGTGCCAGAGAACTCACATTGTTGCCCGTTTCTCCTTTTAACATTCTCGTTCCGCCAATTCCATCCATTCCCCCTGTTGTCTCTTCTGTGATTCCTTTTGCTGCCGTTACCGTGATTCCTTCTCCTACTTTGCCTGCCGGTCCCTCTGCGACCACAAGCGCAAGTTCTTCTAGCACGTCAATCCCAAGTTCTGGGTCCGCGGAAAATCAGATTATGCCCACAAGTGGAAGAAGAAGATCAAACGAAAGGACAAGTTCAAGCAGCAGAAGTCGAAGAAGAGCCCACTCCAGATAATGCAATTTTTTTTTTCCAAACCCTCACCCAGCTTCAAGAGCTTCGGTCACTACGAATAGAACATTGCACACTGCCGCAGGAATTCCAAGATGAACATTTCATGCTGGTCAAACAGACGCCGACTTCGATCAGCTCAGCTGCGCACTTTGATACGCTGGAGCTCTGGGACGGAACGTGTACGCCCGAGTTGCAGTGGTCTAGGGTAAGAATGTCTATTAATGCTATATATTTATACAGTTTGATATGCATTTTCTTTCCATTTAAGATGCCCTTATTACTCGCGTCCAATATCGCACGTATCTCTTTGGATTTTACGATGAAGGATGTCGGAGTGACATTCCCACCCCAGCTCATGCACGGGTTCTTGGTGAAATCATGTCCCATGCTGCAAAAGCTCAAAATATGCGTTCAAAGCGGGTCCCTCAATTCCTTAAAACCAGTCCTCTCTGGAACCTGGCCTCAACTTAACCATCTGACATTATTTGAGAGGAATGCTATGACGCTTCTTCCGAATGCAGCCGCACCTTCAACAATCCAACATCTGATATACCCCTACACGCGCAACATGAACAAAAGGCGAATCATTGGACAATTTCAAGAATTGGAATCATTCGAAGGCGAGGTAAATCTTGCGAATTTGGCAGGCTGATCAAACCTATTGCTGACTACATTGAGAAGGCTAGATTTGATATTGACGGAGCCTCCAGCATGGGAGAAAAACACCGTGAGTAATTCAATCTCCTCTAATCTTGGGGATACAAACTCATAGCTGCCTATAGCGCAGGGCGTATCTTATAAAATCCTTGGCGTTCATGGCGCATCTGCAGCAACTGGAAACACTCTCTGTTTCTTTTCCCCATTACAACTGTTTATCAACGCCCAAGGATGTTACAGGAGATTTCAGCAACCCCTTGTTCATTGCGGGTCATCGATTGTCTTAGCGACAGTGGTATTTCCTGGTTCCGGCTTTCCGTTCAAGCAGGAGCCGTGGCATGCGGCAGGATTACAGATCGCCAGACGATTGCTTCTTTGGATATCTCGGACGGGGGTTTTATAGTCCCATCTTGTCAAACCATTGACTGACCCGCAAGTGGCGTTAAATGGAAGATTTATATGCTACCCAACGTTTAGTCTTTGAAGATGTCGGGATTGTTGAATTTCTTTGTTACGGGCGTAAGATCGGATGGCTCAGTTGCCTTGCTCTATCGGGCAATTCGTTGTCCCGACGTGGCAGTTGACGTCGGTGAAATCTATCTACGGGCCTCGTCCCTCTGGTATGGGAGATGTCTTGCGGCATCTCTGGCGTCGGCCTCTTCGCGGATTAGAGGACAAGTACCTCTTGTGGAGAGGGAAACTAACAGACGCGACTTAAATATTATGCTTATCTTTATCTGTATTATTCACTCTATGTAATGGTAATGTTCTTTAGTATTCTTTATAAAACATTTATAATTGAAGCCTGTCGCAATAACGAGCTGTTATGTTGTGTGATTTCTGAACAGTACTGATACTTAAAATCTTAGTATAACCTGAAACACGATGTACGACATGTCACGAAACGGGCACTCTACGCCAACGTTTGTGTAATACATCCTGTGTACATACCTGTCCTCTTAGCTGAGAATCTTCCAGTGTAAAGTTCGACTTACCCTTCAGGTGAGCCTCGTAAAACCGGCGGCAATCGATGAGATTAATGTATATTCGCGAGTCTCTTTTCCATGGCCCATGTTACATACTCATGGGTTCCTTGAAGTCCTTGAAGTTGTTGGTATCTTTCCTCTAATCCCGTATTATGACATGATGCACGTGTTATAATCCTTTACCTTTGCATCGCGACTGCGATGACATATATTATGATGACCGTCTTGATTCTCGCATCCATTCCCTATCCGAGTCCTTGAGCGCAGAAAGTATCTAGGCGAGGCCAATGGACAAAACTCGCATGACTCCTAACCATCCACTATGTATATACCAACGACAACTCAACTATACTTCGAGGAATCAAATGTGCCAAATTTCGTCATGAAATTTTACAATTCCTTTATTTTGATGTCCTTCCGAAAATTTCGGCCGTTTTCCTTTACGGCTTGTTAAACAAATTTCAATTTCAAAAATTTCAAAGGCAGAATACATAGCTAATTCAAATGCTCGAACCAAGAAGGGCCTATTCCGTTACATGGAAGAGAAAGAAAAAAGTCCAAAACGGATCATGACTGTCCCTTTAAGAATATTTATGCACTAGGAGCCACGCAGAGGACTTCACCGGGGAAGATGTTGGTGCAGTTAACGTTAACATTAGGGTTGAGTGAGACGAGCTGATTCACGGTGATATTGGAGCTTGTTGCTATTCCAGTGCACGAATCGCCGGATTTGACAGTATTCACCTTTGAGCAGTTGATCTGCGGGGAAGCGACGCAGATGAAGTCGTTGGCAACGAGAGCCGAGCACGAAATGTTAGGATTAATGAGTGGCACCGCGAAACTGGGAATAGCGAATCTTGCTGCAATTATATCGCAAGAGTCTCCTGGCAAGACGCTGCTGGTGTCGGTACAAGCTGTTTGTGCATAATTAAGCTACTGAAAATAGCACCAGAAATAAATAATTACCTTTGGTTGGGTCAGGGGCAGTATGGCTGACACATATATTCAATCCAGGGAACACTGTGCATGTCGAATTAAGAGTGGGATTATCCAAGAGGAGTTGGTTCAAAGTGATCCCGTTGTTGGTGGCAATCGTGCTGCATCTAAGGAATAAAATCGAGATCAGCAAAAAGGTTTCAATAATAAACGGATTCGACCTACACTTGTCCGGTATTAA
Organism: Sphaerobolus stellatus SS14; assembly: GCA_000827215.1. Classification (NCBI taxonomy): domain Eukaryota; kingdom Fungi; phylum Basidiomycota; class Agaricomycetes; order Geastrales; family Sphaerobolaceae; genus Sphaerobolus; species Sphaerobolus stellatus. The sequence goes on along the minus strand of KN837396.1, from coordinate 101,334 downwards.
CAGGAACAACCGGCTGACAGTTGTAGGTACTGTCAGTCAAACAAAGTCTTTGTCCAACGAAGATGTTGGGACAAGCATGGGGATTGAGAACAAAGATTTGAGAGGTGGAAATCCCATGGGCAAGGGCAATAGCATTGCATGTATCACCTGCTTGCACAATGTAGCCTAATGTGCAAACGGCGGAAACTGTACTAGTGAGGGTAGTGAAGATCACAGCAAGACCGACCCCGAAAGACTTCATGAGGGAATGTGCTAGCTGAGGGAAGTGTTCAGCTTGCTGGTAGACAGAGCAACTTGTAACCTCAATTTTATACTGCTCTTTCGGAGTACGGGTCCGCGTGCTGACTCAGGCGCGATGTCGCCTGAGTTCTCGCAGCATACAGCGCGCGCCCGACATTGATGCGCTTCTCGACGGCGGTAGACCCGCGCCAATTAAAGCTCTCGACGAGTCCCGCCGCCGCCTGCTGCCGCTCACACGAGACGAAATTATCAAAAAAAACCTTGATATCAACAAGGAAATAGCAGAATGGAGGTTGTTCCTGAACAAAAATGACTCCAAAATACATCACATGGACATGAACCTATAAATTTGTACTCGTCTAGTAAGTACGCTAGTTCCGAGGATATCACTTGTAAAACTCACCTGAGACGATTGGATGTATTTATGTTGCTTTCCCCAGCAAGCCAAGATACTAGCGAGTTAATTGTACTACGCACTGGGGAGTCGGGGCCTGGGGGATACCAGCCTGGAACGTTTCCTGGTCAGATCGGTAATGTCATCCATACTGAGAGATATTATGCGAGAATGTGGATGGTACTAGTTGAACTATTAGTACGATGTTACAACTTTAAGGAAAGGGAGAGAATGCCGTGTCGCGCTCGCTGACTCATCAGCAAAGACTTCTTACTGTGCTCCCTCCCCTACACCATCACCAATACTCTCCTCTCATACGGAAAATCAGAAAACATCATACAGGATCTGAGTAAGTACACTTATAAAATCGAGCTTTTTGCGTATTGAATTCTATAAACACGTCCGTTATTTATGAGCGTATTTCAAAAGCACCGTTGTACTGAACTCTCTGATATATGTTTAGAGGAGAAGAAATCCCCAACGGTGGGAATTCAAATCTTTGCAGCCACAAATTAGAATATAATACGTCAAGTGTCACAGATATATTCCTAATGGTGTTCTATACGAAAAGCTTTAAAATGTTTAGACTTTAGAAGACGTGACAAAATGATTGCAGGGTCAAATAATTAGAGCAACAGAAAACTTACAGTCGCTATCCTTTAATCGATCTCATTTGAAGGAATAAACGCTTCTCCTGTCCGTTCAACATTCATCCCTAAGGATTTGGATGCTATACGATGCAACCTCCCTCTATCAACTCTTGAATTTGGACATAATTGTTCTTATGCTGAGATCTAGGAGGGAATGGCGGCCAATAAATATGCATCTCTGCGTCGTCGTCCAACTCAATTCACAGAAAAAGCACTTCCTTGTCCTGTTACTTATTCTTTTTTACATGCATTGGAATTCCATTGATTCGCCTTGACTATCATAGACGTCTTGATGGAGGGTCGGGCATATTCAACCTTATTAGGTTTGTCCTTCTGGATCTTTGTTTTTTTATAAGTAATTCTTTGTCTTCCTGGAGATATTGGAAGTTTCTCAAAGGTTGCAAGGCATTCGCGAGTAGTCTAATAAATACCTTAATATTCGAACTAGAAGTTTCCTGTATTTACATAATTGCGCTTAACCTTCGAGACTTTTAAAAGTTGTGCTTAGCGATGACTAATACCCTTCCGTTACAATAGCCTATTAGCATCCAATAACATTGAGGAAAGTGACTTGATACGTTGACTTGCTACGTAGAGAAATGTTGCACAAAAGCGGTTTTGCTGAAAACGTCATAATGAGTAATTTATACACAGGAAATACTGGACTGCATGCATACCACAAATCTGCAAAACCTCCTACGAAGGTGATATACCCCCCCCCCCAATTGTTTTGATATGCATATACTTGCTACAAACAGCGATGACGGATCCACTAATTGCCAATACATACTTAAGCATTACCATGCTAAAAATAATTCAGTGATGGCTAGGCAGAAGTCGTCGCTTCATCAAGTCTTGGGGGCCCAGCGATTCTGTAGCAATCTCGGTAGGCAGTAGATTAGGAGACGCGTCTGGAGCATATCATTAAAACAGCATTGTTGGAAAAAAACGTGCTACATACTGCCGAAAACGCGGTGCTCTGTCAAAGCGTGAAGTACCGCAGTATATTTATCGCGGATTTTGGCAAGGGCAGGGGAAATGGGATTCGAACAAAACGGTCGCTATTGATCGATCAGCGTTATTCACGAGACATTCCCATTAAAGTAATACGTACAGGTGTTGACGAGGTCTGGCACCACAGAGTTAACGGACATTGTTATAAAAAGTGTGCTTCCGGCAATTTGGTATAACAAGATGTGAAGTCTAACGATGTGCCCGATGAGGACCATGGTAGGGGCAGAGGCAGAGGCGTTGGAAGGGGAGGACCGCTGCTATAATCGTGATCGATCAGCACTCAGGTTGCTCATGAGAAATCTTCACTGGAGTAGTGTACGTACTACTAGATATGGAGGCGTGTCTGGAGATATAGTTAAGAGTGCAATTTTGTTAAGGAAGTTGTGATACACACTGTCTGCAACTTGATACGTCGGCAGGATGGGAATGTATTCAGTGATGCTGTTGGGGACAGTGACAAGGACAGAGGCAGAGGTAGAGGCAGAAGGCTGGTGCTGCTATAGCCGCAGTTAGTCAGTGTTGCTCATAAATCCTGATTAGTAGTGGAGTACGTACGAAGGTGCGGAGAGGTGACCATATGAGGTCTACATATACAACTAGAGTGGATCATTATAGAATAGGAAAGCTACTCACCAGCTACGACTTGGTACCCTGACAACACGATACCACTAGCATGACCTATGAGGCTTATGGGAACGTCAGAAAAGGTCTGTGGCTATAGTCATGGTCGATAACGATGAAGGCGGTATACAAGGACATCCAATGACGATGATACGTACAATGAAGTTCCTGGGCAGACGATCTGATGTGTCGTTAGAATATTCTTTTTTAGAAAAATAGCCTGCACACCTTCGAAGCCTGCTTGCGGTAATGACAAGTCAGAATGTCACCTGGGGAGTGTTGCCGCTGAGGCATCGGAGGAGACAGACATAAGGGTGAAGCGAGGGACGCGGAAGTAGACCTTTCGTATTGCCTCTTTTGGTATGCAAGCTAAGTCGTAGATCCAGTCGAAGAACAAAAGTTGGAGGAGCAGAGGAACACGCCGCGCGCAGCCCGCCGCACTTGCTTAGTCGGAATAGCGCACACGCTGGCCATGAATCGGGATCGACTTACATCGCCTGCCCAAGCATCATCCACTAGGCAATATTCCATAATAACCATATGATTACAACGCCAATCGAGGCTCCTCACAGGACGTTAAACGCATTCACCCTGTGTTTTTCCCATCGATGACTAATTCCCTGAGTTATTATTACATTATGATAGCGATAAAAAGGTACCCGCAAGTACGGGCTAATAAAGAAGATTGACATTCAAGCAATGAGATTAAATGCTTGAGTGAAACGCTAAATAGCAGAGCACAGAAAATTGAAGAGTCGCCACAAAGGAAATCACAACCTATAACATAATTAGGCTCAGACTCATAACTGCATACTGGTCGATCTTTAAAAATAGAGCGGAATACTCAAATAGGCTGCAACTGACATACCGCGAGTGGGTCCGTGATGGATGGTGAACAATAAGTGAACAAGATGAATAGAAATTAACAACTCAGCTTCAACTTTCAGAATGGTAAATGCATTATTTATTTTTCTTGATTTGTATAATCAACATGACGAGTTGAAGATAATGAGGAAAGAAAGAAAGAGGGGGCAGAGCCGAACCACTGGCGCACTGAGATTCAATTACTAGCGGTTACTCGGCGTCTAATATTTGCTAAAGTTTTGTTTCAGTGATATCCTACCTATCACGGCTGGCATGACTCGGTTTTGTAAGTTCAAAACCATTTGATAATATTGAGTCTCCAATGAATTTTAAACGCTTGAAAGCCCTGTTAAATACATTAAGTTTACAAAACATTAGGGTTTACAAAGTTGTGGGATAATATGTATCTTATATTGTCCACAAAGTAATGACACAATGTGTAATTGAGCTCAGGATACAATAAGGACTGATGCTGACATATACACACAAAGGAGTGAACTTTGAATACATGATGTCATCCACATGGTACACCATGTATCTGATGCAAGATTATAATATAGGCAAACCTGGGGAACACGATCAGTTTGTTCCTTTGAGGACAGCTTCAAAGACACAAAGCATTGACCGCTTCGGAGACACAAAGGCTTTGACACTTCAATTCATGTTGAAAACATCCAATGATTCTATGTTAGCGCACATGTGGTTTTCAGGCACTACCTCATGCCACGTCAAGCGGTGACCTGAGGTATGAATACTAGGCTTATAGAGACAGTCTGAAAGCATTTTTTGAGCATAGAAACCCTGGCATTATTCTGCCTCTGGAGAGAAGTGTGATTTTCTGAAGCTGCCCTACTAAAAATAACTCAGTCTACAATTTTTTTGAGAATCAAGTGGTAAATGGGTCTTATAGTTTATTTTTTAGTCTACAATGCTGTATTAGAAACCCCAACCCAATGTTTTCTCCCTGAAGAGCTAAGGGAGGCCCAAAATGGTCACTTTTCAATATTTTACTGCGTTTTAGGGCTGAAATATTCCAAAATATTCCAAAATGGCCGTATTGTGAGCTTCAGAGAGTTCTAAGAAATGGAAATGAGGTAAGGGTTTCTAATACAGCATTGTAGAGCAAAAAATAAACTATAAGACCCATTTACCACTTGATTCTCAAAAAAATTGTACACTGAGTTATTTTTAGTAGGGCAGCTTCAGCAAATCACCCTTCTCTCCAGAGGCAGAATAATGCCAGGGTTTCTATGCTCAAAAAATACTATCAGATTGTCTCTATAAGCCTAATATTCATACCCCAGGTCACCACTTGATGTAACATGAGGTAGTGCCTGAAAACCACATGTGCATTCTTTTTGCATGCCACTGTAAGTACTATAGTACTTATAGTAAATAATGTTCTGGTAATATTCCTAGTCATAGCATAATATACATGACTCATAAAAAAATTGTAGTGTTGGGTATATAAGAAACGATGAAAAGCCTGTCTATTGAAGGTGTGAGATCCAAATTTATGTGATTTCCTAATCAGGCTGAGTTCATAGAAATTAGAAGCTACGACTAACTAATAGTCTGATTCGATTAAAGAATACAGCTTAATCTCACTCCACAACACTGTTTAGACAGTCATAAAATTTAACGAGGCAGCTTGTTGCACACGGATGCACCTGCTGAGGTATTAAGCTTGACCGGGGTCAACAATATTTCTCCATTTCTGCAACAACTGTAGATCTAATACTCAAACACTCAAACATGCAATTCATGATCACTTTCTTCGCCCTCTCTGCTGTTATCCTTACTGCTGCCACACCGATGCCCAAGTGAGTCATTTTCTCTTCACATATTGCAGATCAATGTATATCTAATGGATATATCTAGTGAGCCCATCAGCCAGTGCAACACTGGCAATGTACAATGCTGCAACACTGTTACCAGTGCCAGTGATCCCTCCACTGCTGCTCTCCTTGGCCTCCTCGGGATGGCCCTCCAGAGTGTTGATGTCCTCATTTGTACTGAGTGCACTCCCATCACTGTTATCGGTGTGGGCTCAGATGCCAACTGGTAAGTTTATAATCAGATTATCAATAGGAGGTCTGAGGGATTTAATTCATTTATGTACAGTGCTCAACAACCTGTTTGCTGCACTGACAACAACTTCAATGGCTTGGTCAATGTTGGCTGCTCCCCATCAGTCTTTAAGCAATCTTAGTACCAGCCTGTTTCTCAGAGAACTCTCCTGTATTGTTTCATTATATGTAGTCGATAGTTGGAATTTTTGGATGTATTATCTGTGATTTCTCATTAGTCAAATTAAGTCCATATTACCTGATGTGAATTCGAGGGAATGCTATTCAATGAATATTGTGAATGGAATTCATATATCCTATGCAAAGGTCAGACAATGAATGTGGCCTCAATTAAGTTATATTTCTTTCTGCAACCTTCAAACGTAAATACTTAAAATTTTCCCGTTATAATGGTCCGGTTTATTTACTCTGTTTGAGATATAGATTCCCTGTGTTAAGTACTAATTGGATGGAAAGACAGAATAACACATATTAGCAGGGAAACTTTGAAGAATATACATACCGCTTTATTTGATAATAAGTATAATTTTATGAGGGAAATGGTACAAGCTCAGAGTTGCAAGCTGCTATTTGTGAAGTGGTGAGATTGCATAAGAAAATGAGAAGACAGATACATACAGTCATTAGCCCACAGCAACTACATTTGTCTTCAATCACCTCATAATCACAAGTGGAAAATCTGTGAACTTCATCCTCATGTCTGTTCTACATCGGCTCTAGTGCATTCTCCATCTGATACATCACTACAAGATTATGAGGGCTCTTCCTCACCATGGATACTGGGTTTGAGCATTGTTATTGCCTAGAAGGATGGACAGTATCCATGGTCAAGGTTCGGACATCAGTGGCTCATGAATTTTTGAGTGATACACGCTAGATACAGCATCAGGAAACTTGGTAAAAGCTAGCGCCTAATGGCTCGGCAAGGAATTTTGGTTATTCCTATGGAATGACAGGGATATCCTATATTTTTTTTGAGAACCTGGTTTATATGATCTATAATTCTCTCATGACAGACACCCTGGGGCCGCCTATACAGTCTGCGTTGAGATATTGCCCATGCAAATTTGCTATGAAAATGTACATAAACTATAGTCAGCTATAGATGACTATGCTAACGATATTAGCTGACTATAGTTTATGTACATTTCCATAGCAAAATTTGCATGGGCAATATCTCGATGCAGACTGTATAGGTGACCCCAGGTATTTGTCATGAGAGGGTAACAGATCATATGAACCAGGTTCTCAAAAAAATAATAGGATATCCCCATGTTGTTCCATAGGGATAACCAAAATTTGTTACCGAGCCATTAGGTGCCGGTTTTTACCAAGTTTCCTGATGCAAGCCACCTTCGCCTGCTTATTCGATGTAGACCTGAGATGTTCTAATTCCAGCTTAATAATGGCTAATTTATTCTTTATATTGTTGGGTATAATATGTCCGTACTTGGACATGTGAGAAGTGGTAAAAGGAGAGAGCGAAGAATCGTTCCGCGTAATGTCGCGATGTCACACTCATCGGCTACTATTGGATTAGGCTCGACGCAAGCCTCTCCTATTGGATGGTCGTTCGACTGCATACGTTTTAGCTCTACTTCGACCACATTTCGATTGAGCAACTCTCACTTAACGAAAGCGTATTGACCGACCTGTACATAGACAGCAAGTCTACCATCCACATCATTTAGAGTCCCTCGTTTCATCTACATCATTTGCGAGCTGCTCCAGCCGATTATGTTTGCCTTGACGGGAGAGAGAAAGGCTAGTCTTCCAAGGAGTATGAGGAGAATGGGGGGGATATACATCAGATAAAAGTTGAGTTAAAGGGGAAGGGGATCGACATGATATGGGACATTGCGCTTTATATTAATTGAGCAAGTTGATTCTAATGAGCTACTACTTATAAACGTGTGAGGTTGCCATATGTTACTCTTGCAGCGTGATGAGCTCTATTGGATCACATGACGATCACTGGGCCCTCAGTCGGTGCTTCTCTGATTTTAAGTAAAAATAGTCGGACAGGAATATCGTGCTGAGTGCTACTAATAATACATTGAGAAATCACAGCACAACTTGAACAGCGGCTTCATGGACACGATCAGCTTCAACGAGCCGCCGTTACCCATCGAGTTTTCAATTTGTGAAATATTTTATTTAAAATTTGGAATGTGCTCTGTTCCGAGCAGTTCATACTCCAACTTTAGAGCAATGTTAGCATACTCGGAGTACACCTAAATTTTGGTAAATTTCAGCAGAAGTGTAAAGTGTTTAAGTTAGCAGGTTTCAGAAAAGAACATCACTTAATTAAGGCCACATTATCTCACCTTTGCATAAAATATCAATGCATGAATTCCATCTACAATATTCATTGAATAGCATTTCCTCGAATTCGCATCAGACAATACGGTGTCATAATTTGATAAATTAGAAACCCTAGACTAATACATCCAAAATTTCCAATTCAAACTACATATGATGAAACAATAGTACAGGTGAGTTCTCCCAAACAGGAGCTAATAAGATAGCTTAAAGACTGATGGGTGTGCAGCCAACGTTGACCAAGCCATTGAAGTTGTTGTCGGTGCAGCAAACGGGTTGTTGAGCACTGTACAGAATGAAATAAATCACTTAAGCACATTTATCGATTGGATTAAAAACTTACCAGTTGGCGCCTTGGCCAGCACCTATAACAGTGATGGGAGTGCATCCAGCACCGACGAGGACATCAACGCTCTGGACGACTATGCCGAGGAGGCCGAGGAGAGCAGCAGTGGAGGGATCGCTGGCCTTGTTAACAGTGTTGCAGCATTGTGCATCGCCGGTGTTGCACTGGCTGATGGGGATCGAACTAGATATATTCATTAGATATACATCAACTTGCAATATGTGAAAAGAAAATGACTGACTTGGGCATTGGCGTGGCAGCAGCGAGGATAGCAGCAGAGAGGGCGAAGAAAGTGGTCGTGAATTGCATGTTTGAGTGTTATATCGACAGTTGTTGTAGAACTGGAGAAATACCGTTGACCAAGGTCAAGCTTTATAACCCCAGCAGGTGCGTCCGTGCACGGTATTGTCAAGCGTTAGACTTCCATAATTGTCAAGCAGAACATCGGTAGAAATTGTGGAGTGGGATTGAGCTGAATTATTCAATTGAATCAGACTATTGTCATTTATGGCTATACATACCAGTAGCTGGATCGATATTCAGTGACCTAGCCCGAGTGATGACACGTCAACCAAAAGTGGATTCACGACTAATTAGAAGTATTACTGTTATTTCTCTGTCCAATGATAGTTGAACAGTCTCCGACGACATCATCTGGTCCGGTCTAGCAGTGATTCTAGAGGATTCCAGCCACGGGTCCGGACGTCTGTCTATGTTCGTACCTGTCAGCTCCACCTTCATCAATCTTTCGGAATTATACACTTGCCTCTGACAGAACACCCTTTGTGCCTTAGGGCTGCGCTCACTGAATTTGATTATTGTTCTTACAAGCGTTCAGAGATAGATCTAAGCTATGTAGACATGGTCATGGGTGTAACTGGAATGTTGGGAATTATGCAGCTTGTACGCGGCCGAAATTCTTGAGAAAATTTGTTCAGCACATTGCTCAGCGCTTTCGGGATCAATCCCTGAGTATTAGTATTGGTTAATGTCTGATCACATGGCAAACCCTGGTGCGTCTCATTCAGAAGCAAAACTCGGCTACATGTAATCCTTTTTTTTCTCAAGAAATAATAATAAGTCGAGATCCCTGTAGGCTTAGTAGTAGAAATTCTGAGCAACTGAGGCTTGAATAATTTAGTGTTGCGCGTGTTGAAATACTTAATAGAGTCCATTGCTCAATAGCAGCCCAAGAAACCCTAAGAGAACGTTGCCTTCTGCCGTCTGTTTACTTAAAAAACATGACGTATGCGAGGCACCCTATAGCTTCTTATTTCCGATGATACTATCCGCAACGGGCTTGTATTTGGATCTGGAAAGCGCAAGGCAAGTGACACAATTTGATCAGCACAAGCAACGACGCCCGTTTAGTCTTCCATTCGCAATCAGGCGGCCTATGTGGTCATAAGAGGAGTCAAACCAGAGCATGCCTAGTGGGGTGTTTACATAAGCAGGGCTCGTCCCACGTCTGCCAAACACCGTGCCACATGCTACCCAGACGGTCAGACAACGATCGTGCCTACCGGAATGGATAAGTACTCAGTATAGAGGTGGTCTCATACTTAAGACAGGCTATGAGCGGAGTCTTCTCACCCGTGGATGCTAGCGCTCATAATCCGCGGATAGCTGCCGGACGTCATCTTGGTCCGCCAAGAGACTTCAACACATGATGGCACGGCCGTCATCGCACGCAAACAGCATAATGTCTTCACAAAATATCAAGGGGTTCTCGCGATTGCCTCCAAAATACAACATGTCTCGACATGGCAACGCGCAACAGTGCATTCAGCCAGGACTTCGGTAATGTCCAGCGTCACAGCGCGGCATTCAGAGTACGGTAAACCAATTAGAGGATAGCTGTGGAAGAGTGGGATGTGGTGGAAGCGGAAAAAGACCAAGTTAGTGGTGAGTGCAGCGAACGGGAACCATACTCTAAAAGAAGAGAACGAAGAATCGTGCCGCGTGATGTCAGGATGTCACACTCACCCATCGACTCCTATTGGACGGTCACGTTTTAGCTCAGCTTCGAACACACTTTGATTGAGCAAACTTTCAATGAAGGCGCATTGTCTAACCTTTACATAGAATGCATGAACATAATCCACATCGTCCATTGAATAACATTCCTTCAATTTCACATCAAGCATTGCAGTACGGTCATAATTTGATAAATTAGAAATCACAGATAATACATCCAAAATTTCTAACTATCAACTACATAGCATGAGGACTCAGAAATGAGCTATTACAATAGCTTAAAGACTGATTGGGGTGCAGCCAACATTGATCAAGCCATTGAAGCTGTTGTCGGTGCAACAAACGGGTTGTTGAGCACTGTACATAATTGAATTAAATCACTCAAGGCCATTTATTAATTTGATTCTAACTTACCAGTTGGCACCTTGGCCAGCACCGATAACAGTGATGGGAGTGCATCCAAGACCGACGATGGCATCAACGCCTTGGACGACTATGCCAAGGAGGCCGATGAGGGCAGCAGCGGAAGGGTTGCTGGCAGTGGTAACAGTGTTGCAGCATTGGGCATCGCCAGTGTTGCACTGGCTGATGGGCTCACTAGATATATCCATTAGATATACATCGACTTGCAATATGTGAAATGAAAACTGACTTGGGCATGGGAGTGGCAGCAGCAAGGATAGCAGCAGAAAGGGCGAAGAAAGCGGTCTTGAATTGCATGTTTGAGAGGTAGATCGACAGTGGCTGCAGAACTGAAGAAACATAGCTGACCAGGTCAAGGTTTTTATACCCCAGCAGGTGTGTCCGTGCGCAACATTGCCTCGCATTCAACTTCCATAATTGTCAAAAAGCTGGAGCAGAATATTGGGAAAACTGTGGAGTGGGATTGAACTGGATTCCTCAAATCAGAAGTATGTCCCCTTATGGCTATACAGGTCGGCCGTTTGAACGGCCTTCAATGACCAAGGAGTGATGGCACGTCGACTGATATTTCCGAAAGCGGATGTGATGGGTGTTCGCGACTAAATATACTAACTGTTACTTCTCCGTCCAATAATAATTGAACCCTCTGATGACCTCGCCTAAAACGCAGTTATTCCAGCCGCGGCAGATGATGGCACAGGATAGCTCCACCTTCGACAATCGTTCAACGCCATATAACTATCCAGCAGAACATTCTTTGTGCCTTGGAGCTTCATTAATGGATTTGTTTTATGAACGCTCGAGGAAGATATGAACTAAATATGTAGACATGAAAATCGTACCGCGGAGAATTGGAAATTATGCACCTTGTACGTGACTGAGATGTTTTGGGAAAATGTTCAGCGCAGACAGCGCTTTCGGGAGCAATTCCGAGAGCATTATTATTTTATGATCACATGGTAAGAATTAGCATGATGTAAAGTGTTATCTAATTATACGGCTTGATACCATGGTCTTTTCGAACAATTTTACCGAGAATCCCAACAGAGCGCATCTCTGGAGGTTCTCTCCCTGACGCCGATATCCAACTCCATAGTTGCGATCGGATAAATCACTGCAAGATTCTGAGACGTCTTCCTCGCCGTTTTTACTTGGTTTGAGCTTTTTATCACCTAGAATGAGCCACATTAATTGTCTAACGTCAGTGCCAGGGGAGCTCGCGCCAAATTTCGAGCGATATAAGCTACCTTCTCCTGCTTATTCAATGCGAGTCTGAAACGTTCCTCTTCTGATTAAGAGCGGCTATCGCATTCCCCGTGTTGTGGGATACAAAATTTTTATCGAACTTGTGAGCAGGGAACCGAGGTGAAAGTAGAGAACAAAGAATGGTACCGTGCCGTAATGTCACGATGTCACACTCCCAAGCTCCCTATTGGATATACAGATCGAAACGGGACATAAATAGCTCATAGAAATCCAAGGTATTTTTTGACAAATTCATAAGTAGCGAAATCTAAGAATTCTTCGTTGCGAATAGCCCCTATTATCTATGTAAATGTTCTCGCTTTTGAATTTAAACTTAATTACGTTACGTGTTATAGAAGACAGCCGGGGCTCATCAAGAGTGAAGACCGATATTCCCACTAATTAGTGCCGTTGAACGTTGGCTATCACCAGAAAATTCAACAGTTAGTTTATCCAGATATCTAGGTTTATGAGACTCTAATCAAGGTGAATATCTAAGAATGTGTCATTATCACAACTGTAGACTGAGTCCCACATATATACTGTGTAGTCACTAGGTGCTAAAATATTGCCTGGGCTTTTGTAAATCCCTCTTCACAATCCGTAATGTGTTTGATTCTTAAACCAAAGAGTCAATGCATGTAAAATTAATACAGCTTTTCTATCAATATGATGCTATTACTTGATGGATGGTCCCTTGTCAACGTCAGAAAAATCAGAAAAATTATTCTCTACCCTAGCGAGTCCGTCACTATGCAGAGTCCCTTATTGCTTCTTTGGCAGCAGGTTCGCAAAGCTTCAAAGTTTTGTGTTTGAGAGCTTCATCGCTACTCAATGTTCCGTCGGAGTCCCAATCAGAGCCAACCATGTCTGAATCAGAATCCGAATTTGCTTCAAAAAGCGGGGGTAGCAAGTCAGAGTGTGTGAGAGACGGGTCATTGGCCATTGCCTCTTGAATGCGTGCTTCTTCCTCTGTTTCAGACTCATCCTCTGCGAAATACATCATTTCTTCATTGTCGCTTTCACAATCGGTGTAATTGTCTGTGTATTTGATCGGGTCGACTTGGTGTCCAATATCTTCCTCTTCTTCGTTATTATTCATGACTTCAATTCCTTCATCCTAAAATTATTTATATGAGTATGAGCTTCAAACAAGAAAAACTGAACTTACCTCGCCACTATCATAATCTTCATCATCCTCCTGGACCCCCAAATCTTCTCCAGTAAAGGGCCAGCAGGCTATTTTCATCCCGAATTCAGTTGGCCTAGTAACCCATATCCCTGAACTCTCTTTAACGGTTTCGTACAACTCATAGCGTGATGTGAGAAGTGCCTCTTCCAAAAAGTTTCCTAGCCATTCAGAACCGTCCAGATCGTCCGGCGATAACTTGATCCTGCGTCCTAACATAATCTTCCAACAGTCACCATATCCCATTGCATCTGTAGTCCATGCATCAAAGAGTTCTTGATCGGCCCAAGCAACAATACCCGTTCTGTTTTCGAATGATAAATGGAAGGTGTCGATCATGAGACGTGTGGCACCACGTTCAAGTAATGCAGTATATTCTTCTTGTGAACCTAGGAAGGTTGCCGGCCGTGTATCGCTTTCGTATGTGGTTCTAATAGGAGTCATACCGCGCGGAGCAAGCATCCTTGCACTTCTAAGTTCAGTATTATCCGTGCTGATACTGCGATCAAAGTCAAGCATGTCCTCATCCTAACAGTCAAGTTAAAAACGGAGAAAGTAGGAGTAAATTAAGATTACGCACCTCCTCAATATATCTGTGTTTCAATCCACACTTAGAGCTAGCGCATTCACCTTCGACCACCTCGAACATGCAATCGGAGCATCTATACACCTCATCATTTTCGTCCCAGATTGGCTCTGGACATTCTCCATTTGACGTCTGTCCACCTTCAGAGTCGCTATCCGATACACCACTGTCAGAATCAGACTCTTCATCGCCGTAGATACTTTCTTTGAGGGTCGATAACGTGACCGCTTGCTTTTGTATTATCTAGAAGGATGGAACCACATTAGCCGTCAGTGGCCTTGGACTTGTGAATGTTGAGCGATATACGCTACCTTCTCTTGTTTATTCGACGCAAGTCTGAGACGTTCTACCTCTAGTTTAAGAGCAGCTAGCTCTTTCTCCATCTTTGTCGCGCAAAAAATGGTCGCAGTTGGGACTGGGTGGCAGGGATGAAAGGGGAACGGGAGAAAAAGGCCGCGTCATGTCACGTAGTCACGTTCCAGTTATGGTTCCACTAACCCCCCCACCGATCAGACCATCAGAAATTGGAAATAAACAGTTCTTTAAACGTCCAATGCATTTTTCGACTTATTTATTTAATATTCTAGCTTCTTAATTTAATTTATTGCAATACGTGTTACAGAAGATAATCGCGGCTCAATCGATGTCGGGTGAACCTAACTGGAGATAGGTATCTCCCGCTGACTAGTATCGTTGAACGTTGACCGGTGGCTATCACCAGAAAACGACTCAAGAGGTCGTTTTACTGGATTTATTGTTTAATTAAGGTGAATAACAACAATCAATGTCGTTATCACAATTGGAGATTCCCGCAGGCCGGCGCATATATAGTGATTAGTCTTCTTGCTATGAAGGACAAAGACTGTAAGATTTTGTGTTCTTGGAAGTCAATTTACTTATATATGCGAGCTGACATAATGACCTATCTAGAGAGACTCGGAGCAGCAACTTTATATTCTATACATCTGGAACACACTGGATACAATACGTGATGATGATGATGCAGAAGTCCGAAACGGTAAATGAACAAATACAGAAGCACGGTAAAATTAAACATTACACCCATGACACACAGTCCTCCATCCCTCCAAATCCGAATCTAAGCAAATAAAGCAATACTTAAAGTAATAACTCAAGCAAGCAGCGGCGAAATGGTAATTCAAACACGCTGCGGCGTCTACACGTCTACAGAAGGTCTTCCCAAGTATCTGTTGCAGTCCATTGTCCGTCGACGTTGATCAACGGTGCCTACAAGGAGTAATGCGAGTTAGAATATGTCCAGAAGAATAATGATGCTGACGTACCTCCATACCACTAGATATCTCCCACCACTCGTCTTTAATCCAAGCATCCTCGACAATCTGATCCATCGTTATACGGTTTTTAGG
>KN837396.1:62542-73720 GCA_000827215.1 Sphaerobolus stellatus SS14 | reverse complement strand
TGAAGGTCGGGATCATCGTCTACGATGAACGGCTGCTATGGAAAAATAGGCGCCATGGTCAGGTTTCCTGATGTGCGTAAGCGGTCTAAACCAGAGGTGTGGTTTTGTAGGTCTAAATGTATTCAAATATCGATGTTTTCATAGTAAATATAGATATTCCAAGATCCTATGTGTGTCATCCACATAGTATCAATACAGTGTGATACTAATACAAGTTTTGTTGAGGCGTTCCTACTGATACAGCAAATTAAATGGGCATATATGAGGAAATATCTTGACGCGTTAATTTGAATCTTTTGAATCACGATTGATCGAGAGTATGGCATGTTGATGGTTGTCCTTTGAGACCCAGTCTTAAGATTGAATAGTTAACTAAAAATCACATTAATATGGGCAGGAGGCAAGGATGGAATAGAAACAAACCTTGAGGATCTTTGTTCAGACACGGAATAGCTATCGCTTGAATAACTATATCTGTTTAACATGAAAGCTGGCTCAGGACGTGGGATCGCCTGTTCGATATCGAAGTCAGGAGGTATGGGTGAAATATCCAATGTGGCGCTCGAGGGCTCTCCTTCAGAATCATAAAGAACCTGTTGATATCTCATTTCAAATTCTTCTTCTGATTTAGATTTATCCATCATATCGATTAGATCATCCCGTCGGCGCCGCCTTTGAGGAAGTGGCTGGATAGACGCTTGACCGAATCCCATTGTGGTGAATAAAAGAGCAGTCTCAGTGCTACCGTTTGGATAGACCTCCATCTGCCGCATGCTCAGAAGGAAATGTGAGGTGATTAAAGCCGATATTCTATGAAATATTGTAAGTAACCCAAAGAGGTGTCATATTAGTGAACGTACGGTTGGATGAAGGGCAACATAATCGTCTTGAACATGTCCTGAGGTGTCGTAAAGTCAATAATAATTGAGTCATGCAGTAACAGCGACAACATACAGCAGCCAACTATCAATCAAACGTTAATAAAAATGGATTAAAGAGTATGGAAACAATGCTTACAAAGGATACGAGAACATGTGCGATAGAGACGGTGAAGACTCCACTTGAAAATACGGGATTAATGGAAGCTCGTATGTACCTAGCAATGCAGACATACACGCAGTATTGAGCACCTAGGATATACGTTAAGTTTCATTACATTTCAGCAGCATATTTAGGACTGACCGTCCCAAAAGATTAAGTTGGCAATTGAGCGTCTCTTGAGTGCTTTCATACTTCCTTCTAATGTCACGGCACAGAAGGCATTATATACTACCAGCAGCATAACGATGCTGTCAAAGGCGACTTGTGATAGTGTATTCGTGATTATCCCTATAATATGCAATTACTTTTAACAACGTTCTTGTCGCTATGTGGTTATTATTCTCAGCTGTGATCTCTGTGTGTCTGAGGGGGTTGTGGTGTGTGCGCGTGTTCCTCTCAGAGAAGCGGCGTTTTTGGGGTGTCTTTTGCGTGCGCAGTGTTTTTGCGGAGCTGTGCCCTGTTTTTTGGATATATGTGGAGTTTTCTCTGTGTGTGGAGCTTTTTGTCATATTGTGTTTTTGTGCCGTGTCATCTCGGGTCTAGTCCCCCACATATATATCGCGAGTTTTTTTCTGTGTCACATTTTGCCCGAGCAGACGCGACGAGGTGTTGTGTGTGGATATGTTTTTGTCAATGTGTGTGGGCCCGGGGTCTCCTCTCCTCTGGTGTATCTGCGCGCGCGGGTTTTTTGGATACCGGGTATGCGTGTCCGAGGGGTGTGCCTGTTTTTTCTTTTTCTGTTTCGAATCACATATTTTCTCTAATGTGAGATATTCTTTTTGTTTTTTTTTTTTCTCTTTTTGTTAAAAAAAACGAAAATAATATGAGTACCTGTGTGCGAGATCCACCATAAACGAAATTTACGACGAGGCTAACAAGCATCATATGTCTGGTAATGAAGTACATAAGGGTGATCCAGCGAAAGGAGCGGATCCAGACGAGGTCGATTTCGCGGGCAAGAGAGAGCATTGAGTCATACAAGTACAAACCTAAAAGTAACTCAGTGTAAGTGACCTGTTCTATCGTTATATTTACTACTTACAAAGGATGGCTATTTCAACATATCGTGAAATTTGCCTGAGATAGGAAGAACGGTAAGTCTAAGAGCATCATAAAAATAATGTCGACTTACATGCTTTGCTTGTCCAAGGCCAAGCTTCCTAGCACAGCAGAAATGACAAACATACTATACAAGATATGCACGGGCGATCGGGTCTTCGTAGACTGAGCAACAAGTTCGGGGATACGACCTGGGCAACACGCAAAAGAACTGTAGTACGGCAATAGCGTCTTATAGGAAGAACCTGGATTCTCTCCGAATGGACAGAAGCTACGGCTGAAGATCATATCTAGAAAAGATATACGAAGGAAGACCCAATATGGGAGATGTTGAAGGTGCCGTTCCTTGAGCGCCATGGTTGCTCCATCTCCCAAAAAAGCTCCACCACGCAAACACCAGCACCTCTTGGCAGGAGCATGCCCTTGTGCACAATTGAAGAGCGGCGTAGCGCATCGCCATAAATTGAATGAAAAACAATGGCTTGACGGGAGTAGCGGTCCGTAGATAAGACGCAATAACTTATCAGACAACTCCAGCGTCTTCTCGTGGTCAGTGCTCATTCATTGAAGTTAGCCATGTAGCATGAAGCAGGCCCGTCCAATACTACTTTCAAAGCAAGGACGAATGGTGTGTACGGCATCCGCTGTTAATATGACCGTGTTCGGATGGTTGAGCCGCCTCTAATACCTGTCTGATCAGACGCCATGACGGCAGCGTGAGTGAGAAACACAACGATCTTCAGCTGTGAGTCACAATACCTACAGAAACGGAGGCACGTTGGCTTATTAAGTGAACAATCAAGAACCAACAGTTATTTTTGATTCACTAACAAATGTCGAACCAAAATCCCGATCCGGCGAGCCACAGGTTGAGTGAACAACCAAGAACCAACAGTTATTTTTGATTCACTAGCAAATGTCAATCTAAAAGTCCCGACGTGGCGAGCCCGCAGGATTCGGAGGATCCGAGAAGCTCTAGGATTAAGTTCAGGTTGACGTGGAGAAATGCTGAGGAAAGGACCCGCGCCCGGTTATCCTATCTCCAGCCTATTCAGACATTAAAGATTAGTTCAGAAAGCAAGCTATGTCGGTCAAAAACGTACTAGCACTGGCAAGCAGCAAGCTTTGTTTTCAGGACTTTGAAGTACTATAGTCCTTATATATGACCGACATTGGAATCATGAACTTTTAAAAAGTGACTTATTTGACCCATCAACAAAGAATTTAAGAAAGATAATGAAAACGTACCTGTACTGTACAGCCGAAGGCAAGAGACATTTACTTCCTTGAAGTCACGGGTCACGATTGTCACCGGCCTTTCCTTCTTTCTTTTGCCGGCCACCAAACAAGAGAGGCGAAGCAATTATGCTACACCAAAGAATACCGGAACAAATTTGCTACAATCCCCCTCTATAAGAACTGGGCTTGTCGATTACACAGATCAAATTCTGCCCTCCTATTTCGAAACATAAACCAGATATTTGGCAATCTGTTACCTCACCGATGATGTCTACTAGCTATCATTTCTCCTCTCTTCTAGGAAATAACGGTGTCATATTTGTCCAAAACTCTATCTATGCGCTTTATCTAGACTCCTCAAGCAGTATAACGGTGTCATATTTATCCAAAAACTCTATCTATGCGCTTTATCTAGACTCCTCAAGCAGTAATCCATCGTGGACTTCCGATTCTCGGCTGCTGCGTGAAGATAACAAAGTTTACATCCCCATTGTCCATTTCAAAATACCACTGATATCGTAAATTAACCGAGGATCAATTGCTGGATCAATTATCTGGATTGTGCCTCGTTCTCGCTCAAGAACTCAAAGACTTGTCCTGTATCATTCGAAGCTTATTCTCTGTGCTTCATACCACTACCTTGGATATATTAAACAGGAAATAGCAAGAACGTATTAGCTGAAAGGCCACAGAATTCCTCTCTGCCATCCTTATTTCAAGGTTCCCGTTCATCAACCGTGACTAGTTCTGTGGGTCTACAATTCCCCGCTACTAGTGAGTAAGCACACGTGCTCGAGCCTCACATGGTAAAAGCATTCAATCCTTAAGCCATTTGTATTCTCAACAGGTATCCCCCTTTCCCCTTGTACCCTCTCATCTAAGAACTGATGAACATGGTTCTTCTGACTTCAAACTGTATTGTCCACGCTCCGCCTCAAGATCGCATCCGAACAGAAACCAAATCACGTTACAGGTCTTCTACTACTTTCAGCTTCTGACTTCTTGGGACAAAGGCCCATATATTTACTATCTTTCGTCCGACGGTGATGTACACGACTATGCAATTTACCTGATCCGCTCTACCAGTGATTCTATTATCAATAATTTAAATATGTACTCTTCTGAAGGTAAGCGCAGCAATTAAGGGCTCTCTTCCGAACCGCCACGGATCTTTCTTACGTATAACAATCTGAGGATCGAGCGACGGAAACTTTGGGTTTCAACGACTGCCTTCGTCAAAGAGACATCGCGATTCGGCCGTTCTTCATCGAATGAGCACCATGATCGCTTTCGCCCTCTTTCAACGCGAATTAGCACAGCGCAAGCTCGAAATGGAAGCTGAGTCATGTACAAGCTCTGAGTAAAATTTCTCCAAGTCGTGTCTGCCTCTATCTCCCTCCTCCGAGTCACTCAAGAACATCGTTTCCTGACAGTAAGTATTGTGAATTGTGCTGTATGATGTCAAGTCTCGTTAATGCATCCATATCTTACAGATTTCATGTGTATTTCCAGCGGGTATCGTGCAAGATTTGAGGCTCGCAAAACCGTTATGCTGTTCAACAGGACATCGATACGTCAAAGCACGAAGGGTCACCTTCATAGGAGTTGGTAATTTGGTATAGTTAGGGATTTACTCTCCGCAGAACGTCATGAGCCAGACTGTATTACTGGTGCGACCGAATTGACAGTTTGGTTGCGTCTCGATAGTGCTTCTGAAGCAGCTTTGTATGTTATTCCGACTTGTAGATTATGTACATATGCATTTGTATAACGAGAATATATATGTTGCTTTAAGGAATCATCTATAAAGCACAATCTGTGATATTCAAAGAAGGAATATGGAGTGACAATATACGGTAATAATTACTATAATAGATACGTGGTTGAACACTGTAGAGCTTTCTGTTGGAAATACCGAAGAGCATCAATCTCATTTGGCAGACCCCGTTCGGTAGAAAATAACCGATTCACGGTGAACCCTCGACCAAGTCCTCATCAGGTAGATTCTACCCGAGCGACCTCTGGCCGTGTACTTACTACTCTCAGCTTCTGACTTCTTGGCACAAAGGCCCACATATTTACTGTCTTTCGTCCGAAGGTGATGTACACGGCTGTGCAATTTACCTGATCCGCCCTACCAGTGATTCTATTATCAATAATCTAAATATGCACTTTTCTGAAGGTAATCGCAGCAATTAAGGACTCTCTTCCGAACTGCCACGGGTCTTTCCTCCGTATAACAGTCTGAAGATCGAGCGACAGAAACTTTGGGGTAAGTATGCTCACGCCAAGTTATCTCACTGGTCCTACGCGTCTTGAGAGCGATGAAATCCCGTGATCGAAGGCTAATAGAGAGCATTTTCAGGCATTGTGAGTACGATTTTTGCTTATCTCTTGCAGAAATTGTCGGATGTGCCTTCTAGGAAACCTGCCACGGTCAAGTTATTATAATCTAGCATATATGTCATATAACCAGAAGAGAAGATATATAGATGTCACCGTTCAGTCCGTAATTAATTTTGAATTCCTTTTCTTCGCTTATCCCTTACCCTGCGGGCTGTTGTTGCTAATTTATGTTTCTAGGCCTTAATTAGCAGACTTTCCCATCTTATCTTCCATTGGGTTTCCCATGCCTCCGAGACCGAATATCAGCAAACATCTCAGCTGACAAGGTCATTGGAGGCCATTGGGAATGAGGGACAGTGTTAGCCAAAGTCGATCAAGATTCCCACGTCGGAGCTCCAAACATGGTCAACTCGCACCAACCTCCCCGAGTCGGTAATCTCTTCGAAACTTCGAATGTACTTCTGCCTCGTCATCAAAATCTATAAAGTCAAATTTAATTCTGCAGTCCATATACAAAATAATCTACGAGCAAAGTCACCGAGATGAACTGGCCGAGCCCCCATGTCGCTCAACCAGACATAACCAATTTGTAATTTGCAAAGGTCACATGAGATCCCGAAGAAGTCTCAATTCTTTTTCCGTCATGAGAATTCCAATCGCCAAGGGTATATAAACTCCCAAATTACTCACTAGTTCAGCCCAACCACACCCCAGCTAACACCATGCCTCCTTCATTCTCGTTTGACTTTGACACCGACCACTTCAAGGGCAAGGTCAACTTTTCGACTGGTCTGTTCATCAATGGCAAATTCGTCGATGGATCCGATAACACCACAATCGAGTATGTATTCTTGCTCGTTACGCTACCTCATATGTAACCTGAATATCCTATTCTAGCGTAATTAACCCAAGTACGTTTATTCTCAGCCAAATTATCGCATTATCTCATCTCTGTTCTCTCACAAGCTACCGGGAAAAAGATTGGTGTAGTTGCTGAGGGTACTCCCAAGGATGTCGATCTCGCCGTTGCAGCTGCACAGAAGGCTTACGACACTGTGTGGGGTTTGAACTGCCCTGGCTTCCAGCGTGGCAAGCTCCTTATGAAGTGGGCGGATCTTATTGAAGAACATATCGACGAATTGGCGGCCATCGAATCCTTGGACAATGGTGAGCTATTATGACCTTTGATGAATTACATGGCTTATATTCTCTACCAGGCAAAATCTTCGTTGACGCGAAAGGCTTCGATATCACAGAGGTCGCTGCTACGCTTCGTTATTACGGTGGTTGGGCCGACAAGAACCACGGTAAGGTCATTGAGACCCACGACGATAAGCTTGGCTACACCCGTCATGAACCATTCGGTGTAGTTGGTCAAATCATCCCATGGAACTTTCCCTGTAAGTCCCACAGTTTCTACTACTTAATATCATCCTAATACTCCTCCTCCAGTGCTCATGTTCGCATGGAAACTCGGTCCCGCGCTCGCAACAGGCAACACCGTCGTCATCAAGCCTTCCGAACTCACGCCTCTCAGCGCCCTCCGCTGCACCGAACTCGCCATCCAAGCCGGTATCCCACCAGGTGTTATTAACGTGGTCAACGGCTACGGACCCACTGTCGGTCAAGCCATCTCTTCTCACCCCAAGATCGAGAAGGTCGCCTTCACTGGTTCCACCCTTGTCGGTCGCGAGATCATGAGACAGGCGGCCCTGTCGAACTTAAAGAACGTGACATTGGAGTTGGGCGGAAAGAGCCCGAATGTAATCTTCGACGATGCTAATCTTGAGGATGCGATTGAATGGGCTGTGCACGGTGTCTAGTGAGTTTGATTTTCTTCCTATAATTTTGACGATGCTTATGGCGTTATTAGCTTCAACCACGGACAAACATGCTGCGCCGGTACTCGTATCTACGTCCAAGCAAGTATCTTCGACAAGTTCCAGGAGAAGTTTGTCGCTCGCATCAAGGCTATCCAGCTCGGTGACCCCCTCAAGACAGGCACCAAGCAGGGACCTCAAGTCTCCCAAACACAATTCGACGTACGTTGATCCCATGCTTCTTCTCCACCTCCCACTTATCTTTCTTCCTCACCAGCGCATCATGGGCTACATCGAAGATGGCAAGAAGGCCGGTGCGACCGCCATCATCGGCGGCAAACGCCACGGCACAGAAGGCTACTTCATCGAGCCTACCATCTTCACCAACACCAAGCCCGACATGCGCATTGTCCGCGAGGAGATCTTCGGCCCCGTCGGTGTCCTCGTCAAGTTCGAAGACGAAGACGACATTGTCCACATCGCGAACGACACCATGTACGGTCTTGCCGCTGCCGTCTTCTCGCAGAACATCAGCCGTGCGCTCAGCGTCGCGCATAGGCTAAAGGCCGGCACTGTCTGGGTCAACTGTTGCAACCAGATTCACCCGCAATTGGCATTCGGTGGGTTCAAGCAGTCTGGTATTGGGCGTGAGTTGGGCGAGTACGCATTGGCGAAGTACGTATAGTCTCCCTGCTTGTCGTGAAATGAAGGCTGATGTGTCGTTCTTCTTCAGCTACACCTCCGTCAAGACTATCCACGTCCATCTCACCGGCAAGAAATAAACCATCTATACCTTCATTGATCGTGGATCGCACGTACTTACCTGAGACGAGACCTTGAAACATTGTCATACGCACTTCGATACGATGTAATTGTACATATCCATAAACCAAACATTTTGTATCTTGATAAATAGGAAAAGAATATCACACATACTTAGGAACTCAGACTCTCAAAAGCGAGAAATGTATTATTACATCGATTAAGAAGGATTATAGCTACAGGTTAAATAAACATGAACAAAGAGACAAAGACAATAATATCGAATATATGTGAGTGAATAATGCGTAATGCATAATACTAATAATCATGCGTGGCACACGTACCGACCACGATAATAAACAAAACAACATTAAGACTAGGTCCAATTTGTACAAGATCTAAATACCGTATGTGCCAGTACCGCCGAAAGAACAATACAGCATATCATTCGTATGTGTAGGCTCGAGATAACAACCGCGGAAACGGAAAGAAAGGGGTGTGATACAGCGTTGAGGATTATGCGCCAGATGGTACAGACTTGCAGTTTTAAGAATCGATTGTGAGAGAGGGAGAGAGAGAGAGATAGCGTCTTTTACGCGCAGACTCGGATGTCATATGGGATTGATTTCATTCCGGGGACCAACTACCCTTCCAAATGATTTGATTTGATTTGATTTGCTTATTTCTTTTGTTAATAAATATTATAGCGTTCACTCAGCGATTCGGAGGCGGCGGAGGCCAAGGCGAAATGCAAAGAGACAATGATGTCAGCCTAAGATCACGCGCCGTTCCATTCCATGTACGATAGACACGAGCGGCGAGCCTCAGATACGAGGAGAATACGTCATCGTCGCAGACGGATCAGGCAAATAAGTAAGTCCAACGGCTGTAGTTGCGGTTGCGGCTGTGGACGTGAATGTAGACAGCGGAGGAATATCATCCCACAAATCATCAGATTCCACATGTCCATTATACAGCATAACATCGGGATTGCACCCCGCCCGGAGCGCATGCGTCGACAGGCTTGAGATGCTCATGCGCTGATACGGGTCCTCATACGTCGATGTGGGGGGGTCGAGCAGCTCCGTTCTGGAGTAGTTGGTCCATTCGTCGGAACCTTTGACGAGGTAGGACTGGTTGGGGACGAGGGTGGGCTCGTTGGGAACGAGGATGGGCCCATGTGGGTGGGGTGGAGACCCTTTAGGGGTTGTTGAGTCTTTGGTTTCTTGACTCTGACTGAATACGGGAATATCGAGATGGGAAGTCGTCGAGGTCGATGCGGAAGCCTCGGGATGCTCGACGGAATCGTCTCTCATGGCGATGTCTTGTGGAGGAGCTTCGTTAGGAGGGTTGGCAACAATCACCGATGATGCGTCATTATTCTCAGTGTCGAGAGATGGATATGGATCGGAAGCTTCCTCCTCTGCCTTTATCTCCTTCCTCCTCTTCGCATTCTTAGACGATCTGCGGACTGAAGGAATCTTCACGCCAGGAGGAGGCTTTCCAATGAAGAACCTAACCTTGCGCTCGACCACCGTGGGTGTGGATGTCGATGCCTCAGTGAGAATAGTATCGCTCGGTGCCAATGTCATGATTTCCATTGTGTCAGATTGCGGGACGGTCTGAGAGATAGAGCCCTGGGGCGCATCCGTCGAAGGGTCGGATTCCAATGGCACAACTTTCACTGTGCCACCTTGGGGAGGTATTGAGTCCGCCCTTATAGTTTCGCTGCCATTGGCTGGCGAAGGATTCTCAGTCTCATCGACATCCGCCTCTAGTTCTTTCAAAATCGCCGCAAGATCTTCCATTTTATAATCCGCCTTTTTTTCATCCGTCATCTTGTTTCCAATGTAGTATCGACGCCTTTTGGAACTGTCGGCGGTCCAGTCTTCATTGCCTTTCACGAGATCGCGCTGTGCAAGGAACGTCCGCATATCAATGGCCGCGTCGTCTGGTACGCCCGTCTTCAGAGTAACGCCTCTTGCAGATACGACTGCAGCTACGTCCGCCTTGAACTCGTTTGAATCCATAATGTTACCAAGCCCGGCCTTGCGCAGACATAGACTGCAGTTGCAGTTATCGTAGCAGCGGGGACACCGCCAGGCAGTCTTGCCAGGGTCGAACTCTTCGCCGTATCTATAGTGAAAAATGTACGTAAGTTACGATGTAGTACTATATCGCAGAAAGCGAACTCACCTAACATAAATACACCGGTCGCAGTAGTACAGCGTGCACATCTGGCCGTTAGGACGGACGTAGCGACAATTCATCTTGGGTCGATTATCCTTGCGACGACATTGATGACAAGTGTATTCGTCGTCCTCTGCTTCTCTCTTCATCCTCTTCATCCTCTTTGGCTTGAGCTTTCTCTTCGACTTGACTTTGCGAGCCACAGGGTGTGGCTTATCAGATGAGCCATAGTCCGAGATCAAGGCTGGCGTAGAATAGCCTGGTGAGGACGGTGGCGATATGTACCTGGGAGTACTAATGGATATGTTCTCTATCGTATGCAGTGCGTCGTTCGATAACCGTTGGTATTTTGCGCGGTCAATGGAGAATATTGAAGGGAGATCAATATAAAAGGGTCGCCACTTAGGACGACGCGCTGAGATCGTGACCGATATGAGCTCGTCGTCAGTTACAGGAGACAGTTCTTTCATTCTCCTTGTGCGACGCTTTTTCTGCAAAGAGTGTCGGTTAAAGTGGACATGTGGAATAATCAAGTCAAACGCACCATTGGTCTCCTCTCCATCACCTTCGTTTTCTGGATGTACTCATCGTCGTCTTCATCGTCGTCTTCATCATCATCTTCACTCTCTTCCACCTTTCGCCGCTTCGGTGGTCTTGAGTTCGCTCCGCTGGCCTGATGCGGCTTGGGTGGCATTAATGCAGTAAGAATGTCGGATAATGG
>KN837395.1:74555-102281 GCA_000827215.1 Sphaerobolus stellatus SS14 | reverse complement strand
AGGCATGTTTCCGAATAAATTACCTGCATGAATGATATTCACAATGTGTTTAGCTCGCTCACAATCACCATGAGCTGCCTTGCTGACAGCATATATGTTCATATCTCTGCGCATATTCATAAGTCTAAGGAAGAAATTAATATTACTAAAGAGCTATTAATTATCTCATATGTATAAGCAGGCCAACAAACATGTAACCGGGTGTCAAAATTGGTACTACTCACTGAGAGTGACCAGTGAGTCACCTTAGGTTTCACTCTCATATATATAGCTGCGGAGCATAATAGATAACATCTTGAACCGTGTTTCTATTTGTCTTAACTCTACAAAATCATGTCATCCATGTACCCGGTTCCATTCCAAGCCTCAAGCATTAACATGCGGCAGTTCTCTTCGCCTTCTGTTGGCATTAGTAAGCAGCCTTGTGCAAGCAGAGCGTAAATTGCAAAGAGCGTAAATTGCGAAGGCGTTTCCACCAACTGCCACACGCCACATACCAACTATGGCTCCCAAAGTACCTATTAATCAAGCAAATATTTTTCTGCCCTCGGATATCGCCAGTATTTTAACGCACCCTATAATACTTAGGAGCAGCAAGTAATCTTTTTGCATACCAACAACGTATACTCGTCTCCCAACCAGAACTGGCTAGGAGTGGTACCTCCTCACAAGACTCTAAACTACTGGGAGAATGCAGGGTGCAAAGGATTTCAAGACAGGCACTGGTTTGTGCCAAACTACCCCCAACTAGCCTTAATCCCTAAAAACCCCGTGTATGATGGGCCTCTTCTGCAGTGTCTCTGGCTTGACCATCCTTTAAAGTGGCTCACACATACCGGCAATTTGTGGATGCTACATAAAGAAATTGTTCAATCCTGGATGCCCTTAGAAAGAGCATTGTATATGATAGCAAATGCTCTCATGAAGGAAGCGAAAATAGCCTTCGATTTAAATTTCGACTTTCTTCCCTTGCCAAGCTCAAGAGGCTATTTGCAGACACATAAGAGCGAGGAAAATGCTGTCAAATGCATTTATTGGTCAAGAGACACTTTTTTGGGGTTGCTGGCCATCATCAGCTTAGGGGTGCTTTTATTCGAAAGAAAGACATTACTGCCGGACATGGATTCACCGTGGATTGAATATTTGGTAAAAAAGCTTACGGGAAATGTTCGGCGACTCAGGACTTTCATTGATGTTAATGGCTTCTCCAGCTTCAAGCTACTGAGAGAGCTACTAAAGGCAGATGTCCCTGTCTGGTTCAGTTGGGGGGCGGTCAGTTGCAAGCCTTGTAGAACATGCTGGGCCATTGTGGATGACTGGATTCCTCCTACAACTGATCTTGGTCAGATCCTGTCATATTACACTCCTCCAATGTCCTCCGTTGTTCAACCTGCACACACTCCAGTTCCTGACTGGTCTTTGCGGCAGCACATTGGAGAACACTGGAGGCATTTCTTCAAACGTGTGCAGTTACGACACGCTCTCATTCAAAATAGCGAAAGTTTTGAGGAGAAAGTGGCAAGATTGCAGAGAGAAGAGAAAGCCCTAACGACCCATTACCTGGCAACTGCGGGACTTTTTGGAGTCAAAGTGTATGCGTGGATCAAATTCCCAGGTGGATCCCGAGTTAGGACTTTACTCAACAGGGGGGAATTGCTGTGGCGTTGGGATATGTACAGCGAACAAGAGAGGCACTACAATGCACATGACAATGAATGGGATTGGTGCTCTGAATTTGGAGACAGTGGACTAGATTCCATAGAAGATTTCTCGTATCTTGACGATGATGAGATGTCTACCTATGAGCCTTTGAACATGGAGCAAGAAGTGGATACCCAGGGTGACTACGAGATGGCATTAGGAACCATAAACATCTCACTCATACCCAATCAATACAACTTTGAAAAACAAAACTTCCTCAATATTTGTTATACCCATTATGGGTTGCAATCTACTCCTTCCAATGCACCACTTGAAGTTGACATAGAATCTCTTCCTATCCATCATTGGGATCAGTCCAAGTAGTCTATCCACTATGCAAAGGACTTATGCAAGATTTCCTAAAGTCATAGTAAAGCCGCTGCGGTTTACGAGCGAAGATATGACAGCGGAGAGGTTACTTTCGATCATGAAAGTAGGAAATAACAGTATGTTTAAACTGCGCTGAAACGTAATGTCAATCTTATGTTATAATACCAATGTATCAGATTAAAATATATTTATTGGCACCTCACATATTTTTATAGTAGTAAGGAATGCTCAAACAAGGTGCCTGAAGGTAATGCTATGGAAGGTATCATAGCTGTCAACAAAGTATGGGAGCTAGCGGCGCTATAGTTGCTATAATCGCTATTAATCGCTATAGTAGCAACTATAGCATTTGCAAACTTTACTGATGTAGAGGATCCACTGAGTTTTCAATACCACGGGCTGGAGCTCAAGGGTCGCCTCAATCTATCTGGTAGTCATTTCGAACTGTAGAATTTATGAGCATACATACACTCTATAATGCTGAATTCGAGCTCTTTACAGTGCAAATCGACTGACAGAGGATTCTAGAATATTGTACTGAATCTCAATACCTACCTCCGGGATGACCTCCGGAATATTTTATGGGATTCATTGTGCCAGAGACCACAGGTACGACCTTAACAAATACTATTAGAGATACTCAATTTACCTGCTTATCTACATATGCAAACATTTATTTACTATGTTCTAGACCCTTAAATTGTCACGGCAATGCACTGTAGGGAGGTGTCCGGGGTCTGTTCACTCGTAATGTTTGCTTCGGTTGCAGCTGGCTAGGATCTGTTAAGATCTGTCAGATCGCTGGTGCCGAGGTGCCGAATGGTACCAATCGACTGTGCACTCAGAGTGGTTCGGGCGCTGTTCTGGCAATAAGTAGTGCGCTGATGCTCGACCAGATCTTGCCATTTAAGATCGCGAACAACATGAGTGTGCGGCACCCCCATGTATCGGTGACATAGGGGAGTCAGGCACTTATCACGTTGAAAACGTGCGTTCTCACCACCCTAAAGATAGCATGCTTCTGATCACATTGGGTTCTCGCCTTCTCTCAGATAGCTTCTTCCGTCCAAATCCTCCCTAGGAGCTTCACATGTACTTCGCTGACTCACTTTGACTTGATATAGGAGAAAGCGGAGTAGATAGTAGTAACCGCCCCGAGGGACTGTGCTTAACCAATGTTCACTTCACATCTCAACATGGAAATCCAAAAGTTTTACTTCGCGCAATATCCTAACCATCTTTATTGGGGCTGTGTACAAGAAGTAGTGTGCTGCGTAAGGCCTGCTATAATTTTTGACGGGAAATCAGACTACATTTAATTAGGCCAGACGTTAAGAATCGTACCTCGATACGTCAACTTCTTCATGGACTTCGGCTAATTGCTTCATTAAAGCGTGCCAGTAACTAAATATTACACTGGGGTATGGCACGCAGAACCATCCGTATTCGGTCTATAATTATAAACTTGGGTCAGGATTCTTTTACCTCGGAAAAATATTGGGTTGCCAAAAGTAATATGCTCAATGTTCATAAATCTTCTCACGCCACAAGGATCGGTGTCAGATACACGTGTACAATCATAAGTCGTTCTTCCATCTGTGACCATGGAAGGGAGCCTGTCAGATGTACAGAACGGCGGGTTGACTTCGCTGCAACAATTACGCACTCTTCCACCCCCCCATGTCTAACCCAGACATAACACATACCGCCAACGAAGGTCTCCACGCCGAGATTCACGGTAATGTCGCTCCAATCCTACGACTTATAGCTAATCCAAAAGTGCAGATATCACTATCAAAGAATCAAAGTCAAAATTGGTGTCCCTCGATTTTATCATTGGACAAGATGTCTCCAAATCCCAGTCGGCGCAAAAGAAGGATACCCCGCAGATTACCTTTAACCCTCCGTAGTAAGTTATTTATCATCACTTCCGAAAGAGCTAGGGACTTAGGCAGGGCGACAAATTAGTGAGATCTCAGGAGACTCATTTTTCACCTTAAGGCTTCATTACGGCTACCAGATTGGTGTGGTGAAGGTACCCATAAAGAGGCATAAGAACATCAAAATAGAGGCACGGAGTCTTCTGTCAGAGGCCGCGCTACACGACGGGGAGATACATGGTAAGTCTTGAAGTTTGAAAATCTTGAAGGAGCTTCAGATCCTGATCATTCAATCAATGATTATCAACAGAATGGAACCGAGCGTACGCAGACGTTAAGGTTTCCATTGCGGTAAGGTTGAGGACTGCCAGTGGAGTAAGTCCCGAGATATTAAGTCAGAGGCAAATAGAAAATATTGAAACTTTTTCATTTAAGGGGGTAAGCGTTCCCTCAGTCACAGATCCCACGGAACTATCACCGACAACAGACAGGATCACCGCCATATGCCCGCGGTGAGCCAGGTTTTAACCCTGTCATTTTCATCGTTTATTGACGCCATGGAACCCCTTTACTTATCTATTGTTCAAAAGGTTTCGGATATTAGTTATAGGAAAGGTAATCAGCTTCTACTAAGATGCGAGAAGTACTGAGTAAAACCAAATCCGTATTAGTCAGGAGTGGGAAAATCCTCGTTGATTAACAAGGTGTTCGGGGTCGAGAAAGCAGTAAGCTTAGATTTAGCAGCGATGACTCGTTAAATCATGATGTGGTTTAGAGTGTATCGCATTCCGGACCTGGACAGGCTGAAATTGAGAAGGAACTTACTTCGGAACAAAATAGACGCCTTATCCTTCATGATAGTCGTGGTTTCGAGCCTGGAGAAGTTGACACCGTCAAAATAGCCCAAACCTTTATTCAAAGAAAGCGCAATGCGCTCCACATCAAAGACAGACTACATGCTATATGGTGCATATGATAGCGCAGTATTTTCAGGAAAGTCCCTAATGCACTCTAGGTTGTGTTTTGAAATTCCCTGGGCCTGCGGCCGTCTACTGGAAACCGGCGTCAAAGATTTTCTCGAGTTGAAGACCTCGGGAAAGCTAGGAACTAGTATGTATAGAAACTGGAGTTTCATCTCGCCTTTTAATGCATCCTATTAACTTCTTTACCGCAGTACCCGTCATTGCCGTGTTTACGAAATATGACCAACTCATCGATCGAGCAGAGTTCGAACTCCATAGACAGGGTATTCGAGGAACGAGTAAGGAAGATATAGTCGAACGTGCGAAACAGGAACTTCAAGAGATATGTATCAAACCTTTCGAAACCAGTGTAGGTGATAAAGTCCCCTTTATCGCAGTTTCTAGTAAGTCCATGATGCAGTCTAGTCCCATCATCACTCGTCCCTTGAGTTTGAACTGACACATGACAAGCCGGGGAAGGATATGAGCAAACCGTTGACGACATGGTAAAACTCACGTTTTCAAGTGTTGAAGAACATGTTGCAAGTGAGCCTTCCATAACGGTTGCAATTGCCCAGAAAGTCAGCCCCCACGTCAAAATTGATGCGTCTATCAGGTGGGCATATTGACTGTCAGAAATGTGATTACACGCCTTACCTAGACTGTACCCTCATTAGCGTTGGGAAGGCAGGTGTGATTTCTGCCTAGATCATAATGTATAGCTGAAACTGAAGCTTATTTTAAGGATATTGGAAAGGGCTTGCATCAGGGACTAACTTTATGGGAAAAAGCCTGAAATCGTGTTTGGGGGTGATTCACATTGACATTGTCGTCGTCTGGGCTTTTGACGACCCACATGGTGTAAGGAATTCCTTTTCGGCTCATTTCTTTCTGAAAACATGCCAGACGCTCACAATTTCCAGTATCTACGAAGCAATGAATTCCGGATGTTGATGTATAGCTTGGTCAACGACTTAGCTGATCCGCAACCACAAAAACCCATTCGTACTCTGTAGTGTTTAACTCAATTCAAATTCATTCCGTCGCGGGCTTACTTGACATTTTTAGAACTGCTGGCCTTTCAATGGTCGGAACGATAGCAGGCATCGTGTCTGCTCTCGCAGGCCCTGCAGCTCCAATCGTGGTACCCATCGCTGCGGGTGCCGTACTGGCCGTGTGGCTCTTTCAAATCTATCAGCAATCGTAATTATCTCTCTCACTATGGACCTGCCGTGTCTGATTAATATTTTAATAGCGATGATACGTTACGACGTCTCATGGCATACATTATCAACTTGACACTTGTTATGCAGAATATTTTCTGGCTTACCACGATGACTGAAGGTCGTCCTATCACCCGGCGACTAATCAAGCTTGCTTTCAAATCCTATCAAGAATCTACGGAGAAGACCCAGGTGCATAACGATCTCCACGAATATGTGAAGCAGGCCGGACTTATTGAACGTGCCGGTCGTGATGGCGTGCTTGAGAAAATCGAGCAACTGATTAACCGTAATCGCATAGAATCCACAGAGATGCACTCTTTGAAGCATCGTATTTCTGGTATTGATTTACTAGCGGAGGACGAGTCATGGGATGTAGAGAATGCCAGCTCAGTGATAACCTGAGTAAACGATTGGTTTTAACATTTTCACCTAGGACAAGGGGATCGTTTTGTGGGTTCGATATATTATCCGTTCAATTTTTGTTCAATTGTATGACATGCTGTACCTCTCATCGCCCCGATTCTTGAAAACTTCTGGTCAGAATTTATCTCCCTCATCGCCTTCTGTATCCTCCTCTCTGTCCATCTTAGAACTGTGGCAGAAACGAAAAGTGTCATAGTATAATAAGGCCAGTCATAAAAAGTTATTCAGTCCAAAGAAGTTAGCCATGTACAAACCATGCAGTGACGGTGGCAAAAATTGCCACTGAGTGCTTATGGCTGGCCTACTGTGGGCCCTGCAACGTAACTGTACACTTATCTGATTGCCGACCATTGCTTTCGAACATTATACAGACTGCTGTAGTCAGAGAGTTACAATCGTTCGTTTGTACCAAAGAAATACGGAGATTGTGAGATGACATTATTCCCTCGTCGAGCGATTTCTTAGAGATTTGATTGCAGAATCTCTTCGGTCAGATAATTTTTCCTGGGACGAAAGTGCCTAGCATGTCACTATTGGATATTCTGTTTCCTGTATCGCTCAATATTTCATTATAATGTCCAATGGTAAGGGATATCTGTTCGTGAAACAGATTTCACCCAGGCTATAGTGATCCTAAGAAGTCTGAGAAATCTGAGGCATCTTACCAGAATTGGGAAATGGAACGAAAAGCTGCATGACTGACTATTTCCTCCTTTCTCTGCTCTATGTTTACTAATAATCATCATCACAGTTTGTCATTGGGGTTAAGCGTACATGCAAGGTAATTGACCTTGGCTTCTGGACATTCAGGGAAACGAACCCATTCAGCTTCTGGATGCCAATGTGCCAATGTGCTCTGCAAAAAGTCATGCAATGGATTCCGTTCAGCAGTGGTGATGAATGGTAGCGGCAGTTGGTGGGCAGAGAATCTATTTCCACGTAGCCTTTTCGGAACAAAAGACGTAAAATTCCTGTAAACGCGGAAAGACAATCAAAGCATCGAGGTGCCGCAGAAACACAGACTGTATGGCAAAACTGTTAGCGTTCATATAGCTGAAGAAGCAGATACACGAACATCGGTGGAAGTTAAGGGGACTTCGCTGCATGGTGAGTACCTTCGAATATGGCAGAAGCTTTCTGAGAATCTTTTTCTGCCCTTTAAGATTCCTGGGAGATATATGAGGTCAAAGACCTGGATTTTTGACCTGGCATCCTCCCTGGCATCCACCGGTACTTTCTCCATGATCGAGAGGAGCTGTTCCGCTGCTTTCTGTGGTTGAAAGAAGGCAGCGAACTGGCTCCGCCGATGTTCAATGAGGTGAAGTCTACAGACCGCCCTGCCTGAATAAATCTCGGGTACATATATTCTAGGTCACATATAAGGCTCCAAGTTCAACAAGGAATTTTTGGGAATAGTAAAATGTTGTGTCAGAGTGTGGAATGGGATAATCGAGAGATGGATGAGTTCCCGGGTAAATATCAACATATTCTGAGCATTGTTAAAAAGCAGTTACATCTTCATTGGTATATCCATTCATGGAGACTATTACTGCGAGTCGGCATAATGAACTGAATTTCGTAATTGTGGCAGGAGATAGCTTCTTCACCAAAGGATATACCTTGGCCGAAACTAGACGGATAGACATAAATTCCAGAGTATTTGAAATGCATTGATTGGTCAAGAGAGCCAGTGTCCAACTGTGATGCCTGTTTCGACAAAACTCCGTACCTGGAATCTGGGGGGCACGGTCTGGCTAAAGCTCGTATTCCAAATATTCAGTTCTGTCAAATGGGGTATAATGTTTGAGCAGAGGATCTGAAAACATAGGACTCTCAGGCTGATCTAAAGTAGATGTTTCTAAGGAGAGACATATTGTAGGCTGGGAATGTCGTGGATCAAAGCGACAACTCCCCATATGTTGTTCTCCAAAGGTCCGTAAGCTGCCGAATGACGACATCTTTTAAGTTCTCTAATCTCGGATTAACCATCAATCGAAAAGAATAACTGCAACTGTACCCCTGGCGGGAGGACTGACGAAGAATATACAATTGCCAAGTGTTACATGCGGATCACGTTTAATATCCTTGGGTTGGAGCGTAGGATATGAATCCGCTCTTTCACTCTTGAGATGAGCCAATATCGAATCAATATCCTGCTGGAAAACCACCCTGAATTCTTGGAGAGCGAGTTCCTTGAAGATCGTGGGAAGAAGACAGCCCCACAGGACTTGGTTCGTTATGGAAAGGCTACGGATGTCTTCGATGTCGAGGAATGAGCGTGCCATGTCAACCAGTCATCTTTCGGTAAGATTAGAGAAGACATTGAGCTCGATCAGATCCAGAGGATGGAGAAGAATGTGCGACGCGGCAAGCTCCTGGAGTCTGCGCATTGCGCAAAGCTTCCGTTGTGGTTGTTCCTGTTTGCTGGTGAGTCGGCTCGGCTCAGCCGGCACGCACTCTTCCACACTCGTAGAGTTCTCGTACTCCTCTTAGTTTAGCCATTTGATGAAACCAGGTTTTGTCAGAAAAGATTTCTTAATAATAGAGAGTTTGTGCAAGAGTGCCGGCGCTTTTTGGCGCAATTTCACTACAGATGCTACGTGACTCAACCGTGTAATTATGAGGATTATATGAGAAATGACAGCCTTTTAAACGTTGCTTCAACTTCATTATGGACATCAGAACGAACAAAGAAGCAGAGGAGATATGTTCAGAAAAGCGCCAGGAAAGCGCCGGCGCTCTTGCACAAACTCTCTAATATCCTATGTCCGAACTATGAATTCTATGTTATATCTTAATATTACATGTACGTCACCTTGGAAACTCGGCAAAGATTCGGAGTTGATGTCAAAGTCAAGTCAAACTTAAAGTTATAGTTTTTATTTTTTTTATAACAACTAAAGCATAGTGCCTTCATTGTCAAGGTCACACATGACAGCTGGTTGGAAATGACCAAGCGAAGCTGCAAAGGTACGAGATTGTGAAGTAAATCTTCGCCTCATTGGTTCTGTAAGTCTCTGGTTTGGCACGGAAATGCAGTTGGCATTGAAACAGAAAGTCCTGGAGTTTGCTAGGGTTGGATCCGTCAAAAGTCTCTGGTTTGCGGACTTTAACATCTTTTTCATGGCAACCAGAGCCGCAGGTTGATGCTATAGCTTCACCCACAATTGAGACCAATTCATGGTGACCAATCCATCACTAGCACGAGATTGGCATCTGTCGGATCCATTGTTATTGTTACCAGGGTCACCTCCTTTGCCTCCTGGAGGACCGCCAGGTGGGCTTGTTGGTGGACCACCAGATGGCTGGTTGGGAATTGGAAGATTGGGTTCCTGGTCAGAGTCGTTACCATCATCGCCTTCGGGTATTTCTGGAACTTCTTCAAATCTAGATTCAGGGAGTTCTGGGGTGCAAGTAATGGTTGCAATAGCCATTTGACAATGAGGTTCTGGGTTATCTGCTGGAGGGATTACAGGACTGCGGATTGCTTGGTAGTGATCGGTCCTACTGAGGGTAGACGGGGCCAGAGATACAGAAGTGTGGCCGTGGGGCTGGTAGCTTTCAGGTTGAGGGAGTGTGTTTGAAAAGTAAAAAGCACAGGGTCCAGGTGTAGTTTGTCATCTCGGGTGAGTAGACATATGTCAAAAGTTAGGAGTCAGAAATACTGTTACGACCTAAGCCGGAGCCAGACGGATCCGGTCATGTGGGTAGTTCAGAGTACTAAGCAGAACTACGTAGCATTCGGGTTGAGGGGGTGTGTTCAAAAAGTAAAAATAATGGGGTCCAGGTGTAGTTTGTCGTCTCAAGTGAGTAGACATACATCAAAAGTCAGGAGTCAGAAATACTGTTATGACCTAAGCCAGACCCAGATGGATCCAGTCATGTAGGTAGTTCAGAGTACTAAGCAGAACCACGTGGAGCTGGGGGTAAGGTAGTGACTTGGCTTCAACTTGTGTGTTGTGCCCTTCTGACATATGATGTCCCTATTTCGGACGAGACATCTGACAGAAGAGTGTTGTAGTGCAGAGCTGGTCAGAAGCGACTCTTACAATACAATGGTGAAGTATTCAATGGAGAAGACGGATACAGTAATAGAGTTAGGATAGTATCAAAGTTGATTTCTGACTGATGACTACCTAAGAATACATGAAGCTTATATATTTAGAACATATCTCCATAAGTAATTTAGTCAGATCCAAAACAGGAAATACAGAAGAGAGAATATATTGGGAATACAAAAGAGCGAACAAATCAGGTGAGCGGATATATCAGGAAATACAAAAGGATATATCAGGAAACAATATGGATACGTCAGACTGGAACACCACATGACAGATAAGGAAAGATAATGGATACAAACAGATCCGGATTGTGCTACATTATTTCTGAATGCAGACTCCAAATATCACCAGACAAGGTCAAGGATATTCAATCACTCTTTGTCTTCACCAACTTTTATAGACATTTTATATACAATTATTATGACCTCACAGTCCCATTGATGTATCTCACCAAGAAACAGACCCCATGAATCTTTACTCCTGAATGTCCAGCTGCCTTTGACTCAATCAAACAGGCATTTACTTCAGCCCACATTCTTATCCATTGGGTACCTGATTCACCTCTGGTGATGGAGACTGATGCTTTGGACTATGCTCTGGCTGTCATTCTATCTCTTTGGATAGACAGCAAGCTAAATCCTATTGCTTTCCACTCAAGAACATTTAATCAAGCTGAATATAACTACAATGTCCATGATAAAGAATTGTTGGCCATTTTTGAGGCCTTCAAGAAATGGTGTCATTACCTAGAAGGTGCAGTCCCTGCAGTGGAGTTCATCACTGACTATAAGAATTTGGAGTACTTTGTGACTACAAAGTTACTTACTTGCTGCTAGGCACAGTGGTCTGATTTCTTATCTCAATTTAATAGGGTTATACACCTTCACCCTGGATGCCTTGGAACTAAACCAGATGCACTAACTAGATGATGGGATGTCTACCTTAAAGAGGAGGGGAACAATTATGCAAGCATTAATTCTCAGAATCTGAGGCTGATCTTCAGTCAGAATCAGCTGACAACCTCCCTCTGTACAACATCTCTTATTGTTCAGTTTTATTTGACACAAAAAATCGAATTTTATTCCTATTCTGTAGAAAAGAGAGGAAAAGAAGGACCATGAAGAGTCTAACAGAACATATCCATTGGTGTCTCCAAGATTATAATGCAAATTTGACTGACATAGTTGTATAACAAGAATTGGACAACTAGATTGCACTAAGGATCATCTTTTGTGCATAAATAATCAACCCTTGAAGCATGCAGCAATGCATTGATTAGAGGACACCATGTTAAGCCCTGTACCATGTGTCACATTCTTGTGACTTCACTTAACCTTGTAGAAGATTTACAGAAGCTATCCTACCTTTGTACAGTTTCTCACTGTGCTTCACTCAGGCTCTCTATCCTTTGTTCACCTTGGTTCAACTTCACTCA
Organism: Sphaerobolus stellatus SS14; assembly: GCA_000827215.1. Lineage (NCBI taxonomy): Eukaryota > Fungi > Basidiomycota > Agaricomycetes > Geastrales > Sphaerobolaceae > Sphaerobolus > Sphaerobolus stellatus. The sequence goes on along the minus strand of KN837395.1, from coordinate 90,263 downwards.
GCCTTTGATTCTACTGCCAGATGTATGATTCTTCCTTGGCTTCATTGGGTTCATTGTCCAAGGACCTTCTCATTAGTGATTCTATAGTCTCATTCGGAATAGGAGCTTCTGGATGAAGTCCTTGGCCAAAATTGTTTCATTGGTATAGTTTATCAATGTGCTCGTAACCCACTTTGCTCAAGACTGGCCCTGCCATTGGAAATTACCATTTGGATCAGCACTTAACACACAGCTTGCTAAGTCATGCATAAATGGCTTCATATAATAACAATATCTTTTGACAAATACAACTGCTCTCCATCATATTCTGTAATGAGTTATTAATGAGGAAATGAGAGATTTCTGTGGGCATCCATGTTTTCATCCAATCTTCCTGATTAATCTCTCTGATCTTCTCTAACTGCTTGTCTAAATTATCCTTTGCTATCATTAACAAGAATAAGCCTGACTAGCCTCACATATATTGAAAGATGGGTTGACATACACAAACGATAATCCATCACAATCCTCAGCAATTTATGATTGAGAGTGTTTCGTGCAGCTTGACGAGTAGGCATTGCCCAGAATCCAAAACTTGCATCTCCATCTTCTTCAAAGGCCTGCTTCACAGCTTGAATCACTGACATGTAATTTCCTGACTCTTTGTATAAGATCATTGCCATTGTGAAGTATGCTGGATTATTGTCCCTGTTCTGATCCCAGAAAAAGTAGGAGTGCTCTGCAATAATGAGGAGTGCTACATTTCCAAGTGTCATTTCTTGTCAAGACAGGGGATACAATGACTTACCAATGCCAAGGCATGTAACCTTTTCCCTTAGAGATTGTCCATCAATCTACGCATGTATGATAATCAAATGCAAACTAATGAAGAATCAAACATTTCAACTCACTAAGACATTAAGGTATGAATGGATTTTCACAGAATGCATAAAAGTAGACTTTCATGACAATCAAAAATGATATATGGCACCCCTGAAAGGGAGAGTTATATAGTTATCCACTATCAGATGATGAAAACCATACAGTTTTGGGAAAATCATCCAGAGCAGAATAAAAGTTTAATAGAAGTTAAAGGGGTGGGAGCATGTTTCAACCTACAGTCTGGGTAATTAATGGTGAGTGCTGACACAACAAAATTAAAGAGCACAATTAGTTTACTTACATCCTAAAAGAGTAGAGGAAATAGATGACAGGTCAGCTGGGAACAAGAAAGAATAATTAAATATCAACTTGCAAGCTGTAAATGTTCCAGTGAAGGGAGAGATGAGCAGATAGAATCAAAGAACAACACAAACAAAAAATCAATTTACATACTGAGAAGATTCAGAGTCAGTGAGTGGCAGTCAGCCAATGAAGAAAATCAACTTACAGCCTGGAACAGGGAGGGGTGGTCAGCTGAAATCAAGGAAAAACACAAAAAGGAAATCAACTTACATCCTGGGACAGGGAGGGGTGATCAGCTGGGATCAATGAAGAACACAAAAAGGAAACTAACTTACGAACTGGGACAGGGAGGAGTGGTCAGCTGGGATCAATGAAGAACACAAAAAGGAACCCAATTTACAAACTGGGACAGGGAGGAGTGGTCAGCTAGAATCAATAAAAAACACAAAAAGGAAACCAACTTACAAGCTGACATGGGAAGGGGTGTCAGTTGGGATCAATAAAGAACACAAAAAGAAAACCAACTTACGAGCTGGAACAGAGAGAGGTGGTCAGCTGGGTTCAAGGAAGGACACAAAAAGGAAATCAACTTACAACCTGGGATAGGGGTCAGGTGGGATCAATGAAGAACACAGAACAGAAATCAACTTACATCCTGAGACAGGGAGGGGGTGTCAGCTGGAATCAATGAAGAACATAAAAAGGAAACCAACTTACAAGCTGGGACAGGGAGGAGTGGTCAGCTAGGATCAATGAAGAACACAAAGAAAACCAACTTACAAGCTGGGAGAGGGAGGGGTTGTCAGCTAGGATCAATGAAGAACACAAAATGGAAATCAACTTACATCCTGAGACAGAGAGGGGTGGTCAGCTGGGCTCAATGAATAACACAAAAAGGAAACCAACTTACTCCCTGGGACAGGGAGGGGTGGTCAGCTGGGAACAATGAAGAACACAAAAAGGAAACTGACTTACTCGCTGTAACAGGGAGGGGTGGTCAGCTGGAATCAATGAAGAACACAAAAAGGAAACTAACTTACTATCTGAGATGGAGGGGTGGTATCAGGGATCAATGAAGAACACAAAAAGGAAATCAACTCACTTGCTGGGACAGGGAGGCATGGTCAGTTGGGATCAATGAAGAACACAAAAAGAAAATCAACTTACTCGCTGGGACAGGGAGGGGTTGTCAGCTGGGATCAATGAAGAACACAAAAAGGAAACCAACCTACTTGCTGGGACAGGGAGAGGTGGTCAGTTGGGATCAATGAGGAACATAAAAAGGAAACCAACTTACTTGCTGGGACAGGGAGGGTGGTCAGCTGGGATCAATGAAGAACACCAAAAGGAAACCAACTTACACGCTGGGAAAGGGAGGAGTGGTCAGTGGCATCAATGAAGAACCCAAAAACGAAATCAACTTACTTGCTGGGACAGGGATGGGTGGTCAGCTGGGATCAATGAAGAACACAAAAAGGAAACCAACTTACTCGCTGGGACAGGGAGGGGTGGTCAGCTGAGATCAATGAAGAACACATAGAGGAACCAACTTACTTGCTGGGACAGGGAGGGGTGGTCAGTGGGATCAATGAAGAACACAGAAAGGAAACCAACCTACTGGCTGGGACAGAGAGGGGTAATTAGCTGGCATCAATGAAGAACACAAAAAGGAACCAACTTACTTGCTGAGACAGGGAGGCCTGGTCAGTTGGGATCAATGAAGAACATAAAAAGGAAACGAACTTACAAACTGGGACAAGGAGAGATGGTATTATGGGATCAATGAAGAGCACAAAAAGGAAACCAACTTACTCGCTGGAACAGGGAGGGGTGGTTAGCTGGGATCAATGAAGAACACAAAAAGCAAAACAACTTACTCGCTAGGACAGGCAGGGGTGGTCAGCTGGGGTCAATGCAAAACACAAAAAAGGAACCAACTTACTTGCTGGGACAGGGTGGGGTGTTCAGCTAGGATCAATGAAGAACACAAAAAGGAAACAAACTTACTTGCTAGGAGAGTGAGAGGTGGTCAGCTGGAATCAATGAAGAACACAACAAGGAAACCAACTAACAAGCTGGCATGGGAAAACGTGTCAGCTGCGATCAATGAAGAACACAAAAAGGAAATCAACTTACAAGCTGGGACAGGGATGGGTGGCAGCTGGGATCAATGAAGAACACAAAAAGGAAACCAACTTACTTGCTGGGACAGGGACAAGTGGTCAGCTAGGATCAACGAAGAACACAAAAAAGAAACCAACTTACTCCCTGGGACACGGACAGGTGGTCAGCTGGGATCAATGAAAAACACAAAAAGGAAACCAACTTACTTGCTGGGACAGGGATGGGTGGTCAGTTGGGATCAACAAGGAACACAAAACAGAAATCAACTTACATCCTGGGATAGGGAGGGGCGGCAGCTGGGATCAATGAAGAACCCAAAAAGGAAACCAACTTACAAACTGGGACAGGGACAGGTGGTCAGCTGGGATCAATGAAGAATGCAAAAAGGAAACTAACTTACTTGCTGGGACAGGGTGGTCAGCTTGAATCAATGAAAAACACAAAAAGAAAACCAACTTACTCGCTGGGATGGAGAGGGGTGGTCAGCTGGGATCAATGAAGAACACAAGAAGTAAAACAACTTACTTGCTGGGAAAGGGAGGGGTGGTCAGCTGGGGTCAATGCAGAACACAAAAAGGAACCAACTTACTCGCTGGGACAGGGAGGGTGGTCAGCTGTGATCAATGAAGAACACAAGAAGGAAACCAATTTACTTCCTGGAACAGGGAGGGATTGGTCAGCTGGGATCAATGAATAACACAAAAAGGAAACCAACTTACTTGCTGAGACAGGGAGGGGTGGTCAGCTGGGATCAATGAAGAAAACAAGGAAACCAACCAACTTACTCGCTGGGACAGGGAGCAGTGGTCAGCTGGGGTCAATGCAGAACCCAAAAAAGAAACCAACTTACTTCCTGGGACAGGGAGGGTGGTCAGCTGGGATCAATGAAAAACACAAAAAGGAAACCAACTTACTTGCTGGGACAGGGAGGGGTGGTCAGCTGGAATCAATGAAGAAAACAAAAAGGAAACCAGCTTACGAGCTGGCATGGGAAGGGGTGTCAGCTGGGATCAATGAACAAAACAAAAAGGAAACCAACTTACTTGCTGGCACAGGGTGGGGTCGTTAGCTGGGATCAATGAAGAACACAAAAAGGAAACCAACTTACAAACTGGGACAGCGAGGGGTGGTCAGCTGGGATCAATGAAGAACACAAAAAGGAAACCAACTTACGAGCTGGGACAGTGAGAGGTGGTCAGCTGGAATCAATGAAGAACACAACAAGGAAACCAACTTACAAGCTGGCATGGGAAAACGTGTCAGCTGGGATCAATGAAGAACACAAAAAGGAAATCAACTTACAAGCTGGGACAGGGAGGGGTGGCAGCTGGGATCAATGAAAAACACAAAAAGGCAACCAACTTACTTCCTGGGACAGGGATGGGTGGTCAGCTGAGATCAACGAAGAACATAAAAAAGAAACCAACTTACTTCCTGGGACAGGGAGGGTGGTCAGCTGGGATCAATGAAGACCACAAAAAGGAAACCAACTTACTTGCTGGGACAGGGAGGGTGGTCAGCTGGGATCAATAAACCACACAAGAAGGAAACCAACTTACTTCCTGGAACAGGGAGGGATTGGTCAGCTGGGATCAATGAAGCACACAAAAAGGAACTCTACTTACTTGCTGGGATAGGGAGGGATGGTCAGCTGGGATCAATGAAGAACACTAAAGGGAAACTAACTTACTTGCTGGGACAGGGAGGGGTGGTCAGCTGGGATCAATGAAGAACACAAAAAGAAAACCAACTTACTGGCTGGGACAGGGAGTGGTGGTCAGCTGGTATCAATGAAGAACACACAAAGGAAACCAACTTACTTGCTGGGACAAGGAGGGGTGGTCAGTTGAGATCAATGAAGAACACAGAAAGGAAACCAACTTACAATCTGAGACACAGAGGGGTGGTCAGCTGGGATCAATGAAGAACACAAAAAGGAAACCAATTGACTTCCTGGGCCAGGGAGGAGTGGTCAGCTGAGATCAATGAAGAACACAGAAAGGAAACCAACTTACTCGCTGGGACAGGGAGGGGTGGTCAGCTGGATCACTGAAGAACACAAAAGGAAACTAACTTACAAGCTGGGACAGGGAGGGTGGTCAGCTGGGGGCAATGCAAAACACAAAAAGGAAATCAACTTACATTCTGGGAAAGGGAGGGATGGTCAGCTAGGATCAATGAAGAACACAAAAAGGAAGTCAACTTACAGTCTGGGAACAATCCAAGGCACAAACCAATGGTCAGAAAGCAAGCAACCCATGGTGACAAAGAAAATTATCTGAAAAATTGCAATCACACTCAGTTCCCATTATATAACTGCTACTTTGCATTTGAATCACCACAATATGTGGAAAGAACCCTAGGAAGTATATCTGCTTCTCCACAGCCATTATTTGTGTCCGCTCCATCATTGATGCTATTCTTCCCTTCAATGAGGTGCACTCAAGAATTCTTCCCATCAAATAACTATATGACTATTGATAAGTTTCTTTCTCCATTGGCATGCATATTACTGATGACACACTCTTTAAGGGCATAATTGATCCTGATTTCTATACTGATTTGCTGTGTTGACACCAATATATGCCGCAGATTACTGTCATCAAGTACAGACACCGTTTCTTGCAACAGGTCAGTGCACTGGGTATTATCCTGGTTCATATCTCACACAACACCAGTCAGTATGTTTGAACAGCTAGCGAGTGCCGTTTAAACATACCTCGCATGTATACACTCCCTTTTGGCTGATATTTCATGGTGCACAGCTGTTCTGAATATATTCTTTTTGCAATAGACAGAGAGTTTTTCCGTGCTTGATCCATTGCATCTCCCAGGGGCAATGTCATTTCCTTTTTGATCTTCATCCATTCCTTAGTATCCAGTGCATCCATCTTTGTAAAGACAACAACCACTGGAACTGTGTTGAATATATAGCAGTCAAAAATCTGTACAGACCTGCTTTCCATAAATTTTGCTGACCTTTACCCGTTCCGACAGTGGAGAAGAAGCTATGTTCAGTGACAGTAATAGGTCTAGGGTTGTCCATCGGAATACAACACCTGTATAATATGACGCTGAGATCAAAGATTATTGCAGAAGTAACTGCGTACCAAATGACATGTAATTGTTCGGACAACTTTTTCTCTCGAGCACGCTGAGCAATGAAGTTCTTCACAGCCTGTAATTCAGCGTAGCCCCCAGCTTCAAAACCACATGAGTCATGGAATATGAATCCTGTATTACTTTTGAAGATCATCTCGCAGTTGATGTTATGAGCTCCTCGCTGGTAAAATATTAGCAGGCAATTTAAAAATAAATTTGGTGATATACGTTAATAGAGGGCTCCAGGATATTGGTATCGATCTGTATGTAGGTAATACGCAAGATTTAGCACCCAGATTCCCATCGTCAAGGTATAATGCACTCGCCTTCTGTCCCCGGGTGTCAAATATTTCTGGTTGTTCAGTCGTATTGCAGACTTTATGGAGGATTGTTGTCTTTCCCGCATTGGCTCGGCCAAGAATGAGAACTCTAAAGCATTTAACTCTTCGTCGAATGTCCTCGGAAAGGTTTTGTCCAGGTGTCGCCATAGTAGACGGTAGTGGCACGTTCAACAGAGGATGGGCTTATCTGGTGAAGCTGGGAGAGGTGCGTGCGTATACAGATACCAAAGCAGTTTGAACCGGTGAATGACGTGTCATTTGCCAGCGTTATGCTCACATGGTAAATAAGTGCATTGCTTCGGAGTCGCTGGCCATGCCAGCTTGAATCTTCTGTGTCAAAGGAGGTTCTTCGGGCATGCAGCCGGTGCAAAACAATCGCCGACTTCGAGAGAGGTTCGCGCGCTGTTCTGGCAATAAGTAGTACACTGATGCTCAACCAGATCTTGCCATTTAAGATCGCGAACAACATGAATGTACGGCATCCTCCATGTGTCGGCGACGTAGGGGAGTCGGGCATTTATCACGCTGAAAACATGCGTTCTCACTACCCTAAAAATAGCATGCTTCCGATCACATTGGGTTCTCGCCTTCTCTCAGATAGATTCTTCCGTCCAAATCCCGCCCTAGGAGCTTCACATGCACTTCGTTGACTCACTGTGACTTAATATAGGAGAAAGCGAAGTGGGTAGTGGGAACTGCCCCGGGAGAGTGTGCCTAACCAGTGTTCACTTCACATCTCAACGTGGAAATCCAAAAGCTTTACTTCGCACAATATTATAACCATTTTATTGTCGGTGGACACGAGAAGTATTGTGCCGCGTAAGGCTTGCTATAATTTCGACGACGAGAAATCAGACTCACATTTAATTAGACCCAAACCATCGCGACAGGCGCAGACACATAGCTTGCTTGGAGCGGAGAGCAGCAAGGAGGATCTCGCATTGCACAGCTCAAATAGGATACGTAATGATTATATGCAGGATTAAGGTATTCGTTCTGATCCGTACCCTCGATCCACCAGCCCAAAATGCGGATGTCCCGAAAGACGTCCCGTTAGACGGCGATGAGATGGTATTGGAGATTGAGAGTACACCAATATGGGTTCTTTACCACCCATCTGCCACATTTTTCTAACAATCCTGTATGATTCCATTACTCTGAAATCCGGTGCGTGGACCTGAAGCGAAAGTTCGGCGTCTTGCTCACGAAAGAGCACCCTCGTGCATCCCAAGTTCGCGCGTATCTTGGACCGTGTATTGACCAAATAAATCGTGTTGGAGATACTGAGGAGAATAGAAAGAAGATAAAGCCTCGGGGAACGCGGAAAGACCCCAGTGAAAACACTATGTACCTCACTTAGTCGTCCTGCAATACCAGCCGGCTGGAGCCATTGATTTTGAGAATTCAATGCAGGTGGAGTAATGGACTCATTTTTCAGCATATTTGCACATATAGCATTAGATACAGTATTAGAGTATCAATTATGAGTTTTGAGTCATGATAGCAACTCCAAAGACTTCACAGCAGTGAGGTCGGAAGCCGGGAGCAAGAATAGTAACGTGACATGTCACGGTTCAACAATGGTGTGATATCCGTTACATCCTGGTTCTCCTCACCAAGCTCCCCCCATTGAAAGCATTCAAATGCATCTATGGCCTTCCTGAGCTGTCCGCCAAACCACATACATGAATATATCTTGTTTAACAATGTCTCACTTAGCACTGGACGCTCAGATAACTTACTGAGAATTTTTTGGAATATTCTGACAGCTAGCCGGCTGCCAGCCGGCTTCCCAGCCAAGCCAGCGGGTCCTAACTGGCTCGGCTTTTCGAAGCCACTATTTAAGCCACAGCCGATCCATCAGCTCGGCTAGCCAACCATAGCCAGCCGTGGGCAACGCTAGCTCGGGCGATGTTTGACGGTAGTCTCTGGCGCCTAAAGATCGTCGCATAGCGAAGAGCACGTGAACACTAGCACTTGCACTGTCCGCACCAAGGGATGCATCACGCAATATTCTCTGCTCACCAGCCCCAGTGAGAGCTCACAATGCCCAAATCTGATCGCATCCGGTCGTAGCTGAAATCGGTGTTGTCGAACGCTTGAAATCTGTGCTGAACTGGCCTGAGCCGACATGCAAGCAAAATAATGCCTGCAGACTATTGTTAGCACTTAGCATGCATTCAAACCGTGCATACTTCGTGAGCGCATGTGCATGTTTTGAAATAACTCTATGACGTCTGATGCTGTTAAGCGCCCAGTGAGAACTCGCAATGGGCCCACCTGAGCTCATCTGAGCTGAGCGGATGGCAAGGACATTTAAATCTGAGCTCATCCGAATGAGTTATACATAACTCGAAATTTAATAATCAGAATTCACACATGTACACATGGCTATGGGATCAACCATTCAATGAATCAGACAAGTGTACATGACGACGTCCTTTGCAAGTTTGCAAGTTGCATTGTCAATGTTGCAAACCTCACGATACTTCTTCGTGTGACAAGTTCAAGCGCCTACTCAGGACTCCGATGTTTTAGACAGGTTGTGCAACAGCGACAGAGCGCCACTGGCACTGTCGCTACTGCACAACCTGTCTGTTAACTCTCGATGAAACATCCCAGGCCAGCCTCCTCCTTCTCCTCCAGACTGGAACCAACTCCAAAAGTCTTCTCAGGAAGGTATTTGAACCACCTGTAAGTTTCACGTAACTTGCCTATGCTTGTATTTATGAGTCTTGTCCTGTCGGAGCTTTTACAGTGTCTCTGACTTTCTCGGTGATGGCTGGGCTGGGCTGATGCAGGTCTTGGGAGTGGTAAATCGGCTTTCGATTAGGATACCTCTCATCTTATTTTCTAGACATGTGCCATGGTACCATTTCTTTTATGAAGAACCTCGCTGCCTCTGCTCTCGATGTCAAATTGGGCCCAGGTCCTCTAGCTTACCTCTCCCCGAGTTCTTGACTGCTGTGCAGCCAGTGCACCCCATTTTTTTATGAGATTCTTGTGGTTTATGATATCAGGACTGTAGAGCGGGATTGTATCCTAGATATGCATTGATAATAATGATTATAAAAATTTTGAACTAAATATATTGTAGTCAGGGAAGCTCAGATGAGAACAGATGAGAACAGAGGAAATCGTCGAACTTATATCTCCACAGATGGGCTCAGATCAGTCCATAAAAATAATGTAAAATAGTTGTAGTTTTCTGAACTCATCGGAGCAGAGCAGACCTCATCTGAGCATCAGCGAATCGGGCTAATGCTCCGATCAGCTCAGATGGGTTCAGATGAGCCCATTGCGACTTCTCACTGGGCATCAGCTTCCATAGTTGCCAAAAGTGATATGCTCATAAATTATTTCTCGCCACTAAGATCGGTGTCTGATAGACGTGTTCGGCCAGAAAGCATTCCTCCACTTCGGTGACCATGGAGGACCTGCCAGATACACAGGACGGCTGGTTGACATCGCTGCAAGAATTACCCACTCTTCCACGCCCCATGTCTAACCCAGACATAACACATATGCATACTGCCAACGAAGGTCTTCACGCAGAGATTTAAGGTAATATCGCTCCAAATCCTATGACTCACACCTAATCAAAAAGTGCAGATATCACTATCAAAGAATCAAAGTCAAAATTGACGTCCGTCGATTTTATCATTGGACAAGATGTCTCCAAATCCCAGTCGGCGCAAAAGAAAGATACCCTGCAGATTACCTTTAACCCTCCACAGTAAGTTATTTTCCATCACTTCCGAACGAACTAGGGACTTAGGCAGGGCGACAAATTAGCGAGATCTCAGGAGACTCAGTTTTCACCTTAAGGCTTCATTACGGCTACCGGATTGGTGTGGTGAAGGTACCAATAAAAAGGCATAAGAACATCAAAATAGAGGCACGGAGTCTTCCGTCAGAGGCCCAGCTACATGACTGGGAGTTACATGGTAAGTCTTGAAGTTTGAAAATCTTGAAAGAGCTGCAGATCTTGATCATTCAATCATTGATTATCAACAAAATGGCATCGAGCGTATGCAGACGCTAAGGTTACCATTGCAGTAAGGTTGAGGACTACCAGTGAGGTAAGTCCCGAGATATTAAGTCAGAGGCAAATACAACATAGTGAAACTTGTTCATGTAAGGGGGTAAGTGTTCCCTCAGCCACAGATGCCACAGAACTATTACCGACAACAGACAGGATCGCCGCCATATGCCCGCGGCGAGCCCGGTTTTAACCCTGTCATTTTCATTGTTTATTGACACCATGGAACCCCTTTACTTACTTATTTATTGTTCAAAAAGTTTCGGATATTAATTATAGGAAAGGTAGTCAGCTTCTGCTGAGCTGAGAGAAGTACTGAAGTAAAACCCATCTGTATTAGTCAGGAGTGGGAAAATCCTCGTTGATCAATAAGGTGTTCGGGGTCGAGAAAGCAGTAAGTTTGAATTTAGCAGCGGTGACTTGTTGACTCACGATCTGCTTAAGAGTGTGTCGCATTTAGGATCTGGACAGGCTGAAATTGAGAAGGAACTTACTTCGGAACAAAATAGACGCCTTATTTTTCATGATAGTCGTGGTTTCGAGCCCGGAGAAGTTGACACCGTCCAAATAGCCCAAGCTTTTAATCAGAGAAAGCGCAATGCGCTTCACATCAAAGACAGACTACATGTATATGGTGCATATGATAGCGGAATATTGTCAGGAAGTCCCTAACGCACTCTAGGTTGTGTTTTGAAATTTCCTGGGCCAGCGGCCGTCTACTGGAAACCGGTGTCAAAGACTTTCTCGAGTTGAAGACCTCGGGAAAGCTAGGAAATAGGATGTATAGAAACATGAGTATTGTGAGTGCTCGCAGCGGGTGCGTGCTGAAACGAAGACAAGTTATAGTTGAAATAACTTAACTAATAAAACCACTTGCTTTTCCTAATGCTTGAAGTGTGCACAAGTGAGAGATAAGTGGGGAATAGTAAGATGATATTCTCGGATTGAATACAGAAGTATTTATACTAAATGGAAGGTGTTACTAATAAAGGAATAGAAATAAAGGTATGCTATAATAGAAATACGAGTGAATGGAACTACGGAAACAAAGGAAGTGTCACATAGGAGACGACAAAGGAACTAAGAGATAAAGGAAGAATCAAAGCGCGCATATATGTGTAAGCATGAGTAAGAATATAATCTGATAATAGAAATGATGCATGTATGTAAAAATAAAATAAAGGAACGAGGGAAGACATAACTTCGTAAGGCTGTAATTATTGTTGATATAATCGCCGTGTAGGGAGTGTAACTCCCTTACAGTATCATCTTGCCTTTTAATGCATTATATCAACCTCTTTACTGCAGTAACTGTCATTGCCGTGTTTACGAAATATGACAAACTCATCAATTGAGCAGAGTTCGAACTCCATAGACAGGGTATTCAAGGAGCAAGTAAGGAAGATATAGTCGAATGTGCGAAGCAGGAACTTCAAGAGATATGTATCAAACCTTTCAAAACCATTGTAGGTGATAAAGTCCCCTTTATCACAGTTTCAAGTAAGTCCATGATGCAGTCTCATCCCATCGTCCCTCGTCCCTTGAGTTTGAACTGATACATGACAAGCCGAGGAAGAATATGAGCAAACCGTTGACGACCTGGTCAAACTCACATTTTCGAGTGTTGAAGAACATGTTGCAAGCGAGCCTTCCATAACAGTTGCAATTGCACAAAAAGTCAGCCCCCACATCAAAATTGATGCGTCTCTCAGGTGCGCATATTGACTGTCAGAAATGTGATTACACACCTTACCTAGACTGTACCAAAGCATTGATATGAATGCTTTGAGAGAAGAAATTAAAGAAACAATTTCTTCTGCCATCAGAGACAAATTGTGCTCTGATGTAGACAGTGTAACCACTGTCTCCCAGTCCATAACAGCATTGGAAACTAATGCCCAATACTGGAGCGACCTTAGTAATAAGGCTGCTAGGTGAAGCCGCTGTGCACTTGAACTACATATGAAACTAGCTGAGGAGAAAGTTCAAACACTTCTCCAAGAAGAAGCACCTGAACAGATGCTTCTTGAGGCTGTTCAGGAAGCACAAGCTCTGCACTTCCAACTAGACCAGAACACCCATATTAGGGAAGCTGGACTAGCTCCTGAACAGCAAGTGAGGTTCAGGACAGATGCCAGAGAGAATGAAGATATCCTCTCTAGAATAACAAGTACTCGTCCCTAAACTGAGGCATACACAGCTAGGACAGAAGCTGTAGACCCAAACCAGAGACAAAGTACTCCTGCTCGGTCAATGACTGCCCAGCTAGATGAGGCAGTAGTGAATTGGACAACTGAATATAGCAGTATTCAGAATATGGTGAGACAAGCAGTATTAGCTGCCTCTCATGAGGATGAGCCAGAAAAATTGTTTCTGGCTAAAGCTGGTGTTAAACTGGGGAGCCCTCCAGTTTATAGTGGTGAATGCAACCTAGAGAAGTTTGAGAACTGGGTTGTGAGTGTATTGCAATTTATGTCACTATACAATCTCCTTGGCCCCAGAGCTGTCAAGGTACAAATCCAACTTTTGGGACAATGCCTAGCTGGTGAGGCTCAAGAGTGGTTCTAAAGACATGTAGAATGATTTTATCGAGAGATTAAACACTGGGATTTGGAGTCTGTAATCATTGGACTCCAAAAGTGGTTCATGTCCACTTTATCATTGAACAAGGTGGCTGTCAATTATGACAACATTACTCAAGGTTCAATGACTGTGCAACAACTCCACCAAGAGTTGTCAAAACTGGCAAAGAAAATGATTGAATTGCCTGATGTGTATTCATATAGAAGGAGATTTATGAGTGCACTTAAGCCTGATATTAGAGAATCAGTTCTCAAAGAAGGCTTAACACCTGAGTTCACTCCAATTGGTGAACTTGTGGAGGAAGCAGTGAAAATGGATAAAGTGAAGCATTAGACAACTGGTTATAATACTAACCACCAGAGTCCTATACATTATAGAACTAATACTGCTGACCACAATTGTGGTCAACACAATACTACTCAGAATAAGAGTAGTTCAGAACATAATGCTAGAACAAGTGGTCAGCATTGTTCTGGAAACATCCCTGTCCAGAGTAGGCAGACAAGTCAAGTGTCATCTACAGGGGGGGGGGAATGTTAGGACAGTTCCTGCACAAGCAAGAAACCCAGTTCCACAAAGACAGGGCGGTGCAGTGAATAGACCTAACCAGAGCAATCCAAATAGGAATGATCCCACAACAACAATGCAATTGTTTGTTTCAACTGCAACCAACCAGGTCATATCAGACCTAACTGTCCATTCCCTGACAAGGATAGGAGAGTTGCAGGTGCAAGAATTGAAGAAGTGAATCTTGGGGAGGAAGAAGGTCAAATAGGAGAATTTGATCTTGACAAACCTCACCCAGAGGTACAACAAGAAGGTGAAGGCAAAACTGACTGGGATGATAGCCCTTATTGTTTTGATGATGAGGACTATGAGGTAAAGTCAATTGATGATGACTTAGTGCGTGTCAATGCGATCATTAAGGATGCAATTTAACATGGTAATTTGGTTCTGCCTGGGTAAATTAGGTACTAAACCGGACACGCTAACCTGCCAATGGGACATCTACCTTAAAGAGGAGAGTAGTGACTACACCTCCGTAAACCCACAAAACTTGAAGCCAATATTTACTCGAGAACAATTGGCTTTGTCCCTACGGGCTACTGGGCTCATATTACCAGTACTCTGTGGCTCCATCATTATGGATGTTGAGAAACTTCATCAAGACAGTCAAGATGCACTACCATTAGATCCAATTACATCCACACACACTGACAATGATGATTCTTCTCATTGGAAACAAGGATCCAATGGAATCCTACGACTTAAGGACAAGATCTACGTACCTGATGTCTCCAGTCTTTGACTTCAGGTCTTGCAGTATAAATATGAACACATCCTCTCTGGTCACTTTGGTCAGAATAAAACCCTTCAGCTCATCTGTCAGGAATATGTCTGGCCCGGACTCCATGCAAGCATAAAGGATTTTTGTAAGTCTTGCATCACTTGTATGGATTCTAAATCACAGCAACATAACCTGTATGGTTTTCTCAAGCAACTATTCTAGCACTTCCATGGAATTCCATTTCTATGGACTTCATTGAACACTTGCTGGAATCCTGCAGCTTCACAGCAATACTTGTCATTGTGGACAGGCTCTCAAAATAAGGTATCTTTATTCCAACTTATGATACCATTACTTCATAACAGTTAGCAGATTTGTTCATCGTGCATGTTTACTCTAAACATGGTGTACCCTCACATGTTACATCTCACCACGGCTCCAAATTTGTCTCTCAAGTCTTTAGATCCCTTGGAACACGCTCAATATGCAGCTTCACTTCACATCAAGTTACCACCTGGAAGGTGACAGGTAAACTGAATGCATTAACCAAACATTGAAACAGTACATCCATGTATTCTGCAAATATCAACAGGACAACTGGTCCAAACTGCTTCCACTAACTGGATTTGCTTACAACAATGCACCAAACATGACAACTGGTGTATCACCTTTCTTTGTGAATAAAGGCTACAAACTGAACTTAAACATACATCCAGAGTATGAGCTCACATCTGCATGAGTGCATCAGTATGTTGCTGACTTGGCTGAAGTACATACAGAACTTAGGGTTAAGGGGGCTTTGTTTCTTGAATCCTAGGGTTGACCCTAGGGCCTAGGTTTGGTAGGATTGCAGGTAGGGTTGGTGGGCAGAATTGGGAGTAGGGCTGGGGGTAGGATTGGGAGGGAAGACTGGAATGTAGCTGAAGAAGTAGGATTGGCAGGTAGGATTGGCAGGTAGGATTGACAAAAGGGAAAGGTAGGATTGCTAGGTGGTATTGGTAACATTGACTATTAGAGCTGGTAGCGGATATTGATAGGATTGGAAGGTAGGATTGGCAGGTAGA
>KN837395.1:45255-73924 GCA_000827215.1 Sphaerobolus stellatus SS14 | reverse complement strand
CATATTAAGTGCATCTATTCAAATGTGAGGCTCGTCGATCCTCACATTTGCAAATCAAGTACTTATCAAGCATCTCTATCAAACGTGAGGCTCGTCGATCCTCACATTTGCAAAATGAGGGCTGATGAAGCATGTCCATCAAATGTGAGGCTTGCCTAGCAAAAATGAGGATCAATGAGCCTCACATTTGATAGAATGCTTCATAAGCACCTGCCTTGCAAATGTGAGGATCGACGAGCCTCACATTTGATAGACATGCTTCATAAGCCCACACTTTGCAAATGTGAGGATCGATGAGCCTCACATTTGATAGACATGCTTGATAAGTACTTGATTTGCAAATGTGAGGATCGACGAGCCTCACATTTGAATAGATGCACTTAATATGCACTTGCTTTGCAAATGTGAGGATCGACGAGCCTCACATTTGATAGACGTGCTTCATAAGCCCCCACTTTGCAAATGTGAGGATCGACAAGCCTCACATTTGATAGATGTGCTTCCATTTGATAGACGTGCTTCATAAGCCCCCGGTTTGCAAAAGTGAGGATCGACAAGCCTCACATTTGATAGAACACTTGATAAGTACTTGATTTGCAAATGTGAGGATCAACGAGCCTCACATTTGATAGATGTGCTTCATAAGCCCCCGTTTTGCAAAAGTGAGGATCGACGAGCCTATCTCTATTGAAACCGGAATGGGGTACCCCAATTTGCCCACCCCTGTCAGGTGATCACCTGCTGCCTGGATCATTTGGTTCCCACCCTCATTGCCTCCATGCACCCTCAGAACCCAGGACCCAGAGGGTTCCCATGCCCTCCCCCCAGCCCACTGCCACTCTTTAACTGCCACCACTCTCATTTCCCCCCTGGTTTCCCTCATTTTCCCACATCCTGGCACCTTCCATGATAAAGGCACTCCCCTAAAACCCCAAAGTCCAGCTCATCCCTTAGCCTCTCTACCCCTCTGTTCAGCCACCACAAAATATTTTTACTTTAATTATTATTATTTTCAAAATAAATTAAAATTTCAGGAAAGAAAGAAAGAAAGGATGTCATGCACCTAAACTGAATGCCAGTGCCAGTAAGACAGATTAAACATTGAAGGTTTCAATTGTGTAAATTTTTTAGCCTGGACCCATGTTCCCATGCCCCATGGTGATGGGATCTTCATTCCCCACATATTCTGCCTCTGCTACCCCAGCCATGGAAATGCATTCTTCCAAATATAGTGGGTCCTGGTCTCCTCACTTAGACCTACATGTCCATACAAAAATTGGGCTGATCAGAGAAGTGGTTCTCTCACAATGAAGGGGAGCCTGAAAGGGAACCTCATTTGGGCACTAATATGGATCGGATATATTCCATGCTCCAGCTTTTCAACCTCACAAATCTCATTGGAAAGGTTTACCAAATGGTTCCAAGCACCTTTCATTGGGGAAGGATTCAAATCTTTCTTTCCTCCACTTGAAACAGAGTTTTCAACAAGTTCTGTATGGTACATTCTGAAAGTCATAGGCTATCTTAAAGCGTATCATACCTTTCTCAGCACTAAGCCTGAACATGATATCCTTTATCTTCAAGGTCATCTTCAAGCTGCATTTGAACACCTTGAATGTCTCCCAGACAAGGCAGCAAGTATCAACACCCAGCCATGGAAGTATCATTCAGAGAAAGGAGGTCCTAGCTTTATTGTCAATGCTAAAGCTTACAAGATTTGTGGTGTTGGCCCTCCCGAAAAGAATGCCAATATACCTTGTCCATGAGCCATAGCAACCCACACTCGTATTGAAGCTCTTCTCCTTGCAGATAACCTCAATATCACTTTCAATCATGCTATTAAGCACATCAAGGGTATTAACCAACTAGCTCAAAAACAGGATAAATGTTCAGCAAAGTACAGGAATAAAAGACAACCACCAAAAAAATCCAAAAGAGCCAAGGGAGCAGTCCCAATCAAAGTCAAGAAATACCACCAGAACACTTGGAAGGAGATGGAGAAGAGGTTCATGCAGATGTCATGCAGGAAAAGGAGGAGGATCACAGTGAAGAGGAGTCTGATTGCTTTAACAATGAGAGTGAGGATAGTGAAGATGTCTAGTTAGTATATTGTAATCAATACCAGCCAATAATATCACTACAGTCTCCTCTCCTCATATCTGAAATTAACATTTTATACACCAACTGTATCATCTGCAAAGTACTATCCATAGTCAATTAGTATCATATTGAACTTTGATATGTATTAAACAACAGATACTGCTTTTTTGTCTTCTCCTCCCAACACAATATACTTGCAATTTTTATATCTTGAGAACCAGTCCTCCATTTTTCTTCAAACATGGCTCAATTTTCATGAAATCATCAGGGATACAACATATAAAAAGATCAGCCCGGAATATGTGCTTTCATTTGAGTTATGCAACTCCTCCGGGCTATAGAATGGAGGGATGAGGTTACCCCACTGGGACAGACGGGGTATGAGGTTATGGAGATCTCCGGGTGGGGAGAAGGCCATTGCCCTTCTCTCCAACCGTGGTATGAGGCTGTGGATACTTTGGCTCAGGGTGTGAGATGACGCATGTGACTAGATGAGCATAAATGAGGTGGTAGGATGGACGAGTGAGGATACTCAAGTGCTAATGAGATGGTGAAGAGCTGGGCATTTCTATAAGGCATGAAAGAGAAATATCCTCTGGCGAACCTCACGAAGGAGCTCCCCCTAATGGACTGGTTGCAGCCTTGCTATGTATGTACCCTTTAGGCTAGTCCTCCTGGGAGCCGGTACTGAGCCACCATCCCCATCCCTACCCGAAGCATGGGTTTCATACTCACCATAGGGAACTCAGCTTGATTGACATGAGCTACAAGAGACATGTTGGAACATGATGATGCATAGTTGGGTCTTGTGGATGCTGTGAAGTACGAGAAGGTGCAGAAGGATATATGGAGCTGAAGAAAATTCTGATGGCTATTAAAGATGTACTGGAGAGCATTACTGCCACAGCCATCACCAGAGGATTATGGGCTATCTCGGGGTATATATGGTGTTGTATGGAGCAGGAATGGATGTCTTGATCTTCATAAGGGTAAGGTAATGTATTCATATTCTTTAGCACAAGATATCGTTATTGATACATATTCATTATCATAGGAATCGAGCCCATGAACGACTGCTTAAATCTTCGTTATAAATGAGAAGACTGAGTACATGGAGAGTTCTCGGTGTGTGCACCATTGGATGGACAGGATGCGGAGGATAGAGTGTATACTCTGGTGTTTGGAACAATCAGGCGAAGAATTCTTCTACTTGGTACAGGGGTGTTGATATTGATGTATGTGGTGATGTGTATGTCTTGTTGTAATGAAATGATATATACATATCTCGACACTCGACATAACCCGTGCACCACCTGCTACAACCCGCCCATAATCACCATCTCATCAATGATCCTCCTCTTCCAACAATATGTTCCACACCAGCATATATCTTCACCAATGTGTCTTCCCACCAATTTCCTTCCCAGATTCCTCTTACATACTCTCTGTCTGGTTCAGCGCACCAAGCCCTATCAATGGCAACGTGGTTGTTCTAGTCCGATTTCAATGGCCTTTTAGTTGGGAATGGATATGAAGGAAGACTTAGGATGAGGCGGGGTGAAGAAGAGAGCTGGTGGTGAGAGTGACCATACATGGATAGTTAGGAAGGTGCCAAAAGGCGAGCCTGGATGAGCTAGGATCAGCGCTTCAACTTCATGTTCCCTCAATGATCTTTAGAAACTATGTATTATCTTGAAATCGCTGGTGATTTAAAGATGGAGTTAGGACTATCTCATGAAATGAATCTGTCCGTATATACCGCACCAATTCATATGTATGTCTACCTGCCGCGGATGCACCCTCTGCAAATGTGTCGCTGTTGTTTGGCACCTCAGGCCTGTAAGGGCAACCCTCGAAGCCGAGCGGACGTCACACAGAGCTAGCAGAGGGGAAATTCAAAGATATATAAGTAAATGAAATATATACACGCGAAGGGAATCTCACCTAGCAGAGGGGAAATCCAAAGAGATATAAGTAAATGAAATATATACACGCGAAGGGAATCTCACCTAGCAGAGGGGAAATCCAAAGAGAAAGACTTGGATTGCCTCTGCTAGAGTGAGCCCACTAAATACCATCTGGAAACCGGAGTCGTAAAGCTGAACAGAAAATCAACAATGACCTGATGAACACGGGAACAATAAAGGAAAGGGGGCAACCAATGAAAGGAAACGAGGAAATGGAAACAAACGGATAAACAATGAAACCCCGGAAAGCCGATCGGCGCTAACAACCCATCACTCATGCGCCAAGACTATATGCGCATATACCCTCCACCAGACGACCATTGTCTCCAACCAAACCTCCCACTCTCCGGCCACAGGAGTCGACAAATGTGCTGAGGGTGAATCCCGCGCGGAATCGCTACTTGAGGGTGGTTGACGCGAGGGATAGTTCCGGATGGAAAGGTTCCGGGCGGAAATCTGGAGGCGTCCCCTGACAAGGCCCCATTCTTGACACCCGCTTCAACTAATTCCATTCAAACGCGAGGACCAAGAACCGAGGAAACACTCGTTTATTTCGTGCCATAGAGTTGACAGCAGGAGATGACAATCTGAATGTTTTGCTGAATCACATCACCATGAAGTAACGGCGTTCGGCCAACGTCGCTGGTGGTGGTATGGTTTTATAGGGAAGGTTTGGCACGATGTGGCGCAAACTTTGGTCTATGTGTGTTCTTCGAGAGTCAATGGAGAATATGTTTGGCTTGCGGTTGAGACTGGATGCTCAATATGTACCACCATCTCAGAGCTTTGATACGGAATGATTTTCAATGTTATATAGCGAACTTAGATTTCAAAGAGATTGGCAAGAGACTGCAGAATGTCACGCCTCGAATTTGATTTCCTTCTCAAGGGCTGCCATTGGTTCGATCCGGTTTCCGAGCATGATCATTGATGACTAAGCTGTCTGTGTCATCTACCTTCAATGCCCCTCTTACCACGAGGAGTTTCAGCTTCAATCCCTTTCGGGTCACTCTGTATCTTTTTTCTGATTAACGTCCTATCTATAGCTCGATGGATCCCTGATTCGCCATATTTACTGGCGGTATAGCCTTCTACTTGTCTGAAACCAACTCTCGTACTGCACCGCCAACAAAAGAGACGCTACGAGAGTTGTTGATATGGAAGTGGAATAAGATGCGAAAAGGGAGTGATGCTGTAGATGATGAAGTTAATTCGAGGCTATTATAGTTGATCAATAATGGGGAAAAGGTTTGAGGTGAGCACTGCGTCGGTTGAATCTTCCCATTTTTTTCGTGCTTATCATGTTACATGACATGCGCCATCGCGTGCATAAGAGCTTTGTTCATCGACCGCAGTAACTTACCGATTATATTATCCTGACGAAGACCCACGTTTTTATATCAAATGCTCTAAACGCAGTGATTTCTTGCCTCTCTCAAGTCTCTCTAGACACTTGAAGTTTCAAGAACAACTGGACCTAACCCACCCCGGGCGGAACCGAGTCCGACGGACATTGAATAAGCCTGTGGTCACTCTGAAGTCAGTATCATTTAGACGCAAATCATGTGATGATATAAAATATGAAGCCTAAGTATGGAGGAAGCCTTCTACACTTCTCCGCATACCTGACAACCTTCTCTAATCGGTTAAACTTGTATTTGTCCGTCATGATCATCAGCAATCTTGTGTTCTAGCTTCTAAGAAGCCTCTCCGACCACTATAACATGCCGCGGGCCGCAATAGAGAGTTTGTGCAAATGCCACAGCGCCACCTGTGGCCTAAACTGACCAATAGGAGGACTGGATTAGCCACGGTGGAGTCACAGGTGGCGCTGTAGCTTTTTGCACAAACTCTCTAATTCGGGTCAGCAGTGGCTTGCTTCGACATATAATACTCCTCTACTAACGCACGTTCAGAGATCATATAGTACTCTATTTTCTAATTGCACATCATGCTATATAAATGGATAGCAACTCTCTCGCGAATAGGTCTCAGAACAATCCATGAAGTCACTCTTTATCTCCTGCTTGCTTACTTGGGCTCTTCTTGCATCTTCCGTTGACTCCAGCCGACTCGCCATTGGACTTCCCAAAAGTGATGCCGTTGATCATATAAACCCGTATGTCTAATCAGTTTCTTCTCTCGCAGATGGTTTATTGATGAGTGTGGTAGACACATAGGCAATGATGGTAATGGCATTGGAGGTGGATCGGGTGGAATGATCCCTTCAACTGGTGAGTTATGCATATTAATGTCACCGATAGATTTGTTTACTAGGTTTAACAGCTCCACCGTTTGCTATGACCCGCTGGGTTGCTCAAACCCGTCAGAATTATGTATCGGTTACGCCGTATAACATCTCTCAAACCGTTATGCATGGCTTTCAAGCCACACATCAACCGGCTATTTGGATGGGTCAGTAGTAATCTCTCTCTCTAATATTTGTAGGCAAAATGCTAACTGTGGAGTTCATCTAGGGGAATCTGGTCAGGTAGTCCTTGCACCAGGAACCGGACCAGTCAAAACCTCTTTCGAGGAAAGGGAATACCTTTCTCGCACGACGATGAAGTTGTCACGGCTTCGTATTATAGTGCTAAACTGCGGCCTCAAAGTGGCGATACAATTATAGCGGAACACACTTCTAGTTCGTCTTTTTTATTGATTAGAATTATCGACCTAAACGGACACGCCTATAGCCTCTAGGGTCGCACACCTTCGATTTTCCTTCGAGAGCACTCTTCAGCCCCACGTTGATACAGTTTACTCGAAATTCGGTTGTCAGCAACAACGTCTTTCGCATTCAAGTAAATATTGGAGACGTATCAATCATCCCTGGACGTCGTGAAATTACAGGGAAAAATCCTGAAAGGGAAGATTCCATCTTGGGTCCATCGAAAGCAGCGCATTTTGCAGGATATTTCGTCGCGAGATTTTCTCAACCTTTCGAATCGTGGGGTACAGCTACCAATGACACACTTCATGAGAATGAGAATTCAAGAACCGACCAACAAGTTATGACATACGTGCGGTTTGGCAAGAATGTAACGCAGGTCGATGTTCGCATTGGAGTTTCGTTCATTTCGATCGAACAAGCGAGAGCGAATTTGGATAAGGAAATTCCGGATAGGACGTCGTTGGAACAGACTGCGTTTAATATCCGATCAGCGTGGGCCGAGAAGTTGGATAGGATTCAGATTGAGGGTGCAACGGATGAGCAGAAGACCGTGTTTTATACTGGATTCTTTCATGCCTTGCAATATCCGTATGAAACCGATGAGGATGGGACGTATTATAGCGGGTATGATGATCAGGTAATTTATAATATCTCTTTTATTCGACATAGTCCTAACTAAGCTCTTTGTTAGGTTCATACTGGCCCAAGCTATTCTGGATACTCTATTTGGGATACCTATCGCGCTGCTGTCAGTTTTAATTATATCTCTTAATCTCAACTTACCTATACTTTCTCTCATGTTTAGTGGGCTTGGGAAATTCTGTTTGTTCCCGAAAGGATACCAGGCATGGTCACCTCAATGCTACACGACTTCAAAGAAGTATGTGACCTTATCCCTTTCCTTCCATCTACTTACACATGTACAGGGTGGATGGCTCCCCATGTGGAAAGATATCGTCGAAACGAATATCATGGCATGTACTCTATCTTTCTGCCCCGCGCAAGTTTAATTAATTCACTCAAGGTGGGAACTCATGCGGACTCCTTGATGGCAGCAGCGTTCGCCAAAGGGATAAAAGGTTTTGACGAACAACTTGCATTCCAGGCTGTGTATAAAGATACCACAGTGTGAGCAGTTTCTAATCTGGCTTGCATTTTGAGGTGTTTCAATTTTGTGGAATTTTCAGACCACCTGTCAATGATACAACGACACTGTAGGCAATTTGCCGAAAATCATACGCATATATTGTCTCTTTGACACTTGTCTAGGTATGCTGATCGTCAAGAAGGCGTTGGCGTAGAAGCTCGAGCGGGTCTTACTTCCTATTCGTCGGAAGGATGGGTTGCCGTAGATCAACATACCGAGGCAGGATCCAGGACTCTTGACTACACCTGTAGGTCCCCAGGTTCATTTCTAATCCCCTACATAACCAGATATTGAGATACTCTTCAGTTGATGACTACTCAGCTTCAGTCGTCGCACGTGCGACAGGTTACGAATCCATCGCAGACTTCCTCCTCTCCCGATCGAAGAATTATCAAAAGATATTTGACAATGCAACTGGGTTCATGGAAGCTCGTTTTCTTAATGGCAGTTTTGCTGGTGACTCTGCTGGGTGGACAGAGGGTGATAAATGGGCGTATACGTTTACAGTTATGCATGATATTCCTGGATTGTGAGTTTGCGTTTTATCTTTCTGCGGCATAGAGTATTCTGAATCGGAAGTATTTAGGATCGAGTTGAAAGGAGGGAATAAGTCTTTTGGGGACTTCTTGGATCAGCATTTTTCAGGAGGTGAGTCGTTAAAAAAGCCTAGGCGATTTGATTAGACTGACACTATCATAGGACATAACGACCACCGAAATGAACCATCGCATCATATACCCTACTTGTATGCTATGGCCGGAGGTGCAACCGGGGGCCAAAACCTAATCAGAAGTATTGCAGCATCTAATTACAACGCTACGGCGCGAGGACTATCCGGGGTAGGCACTGCAACCTTTTACACGCTAAACCACATTCTAACCGAGTCCCGTGTCATAGAATGAGGATTGCGGACAAATGAGCGCATGGTGGCTCTTCTCAGCTCTCGGATTCTACCCCGTCAACCCTTCAAGTACAAGTTATATCGTTGGGTCACCTTTCTTCAATAAAGTCACCATCAACCTTCCCGGTTCAAATCGCCAACTTGTTATCAGTGCACCTTG
The DNA here is from genome assembly GCA_000827215.1 of Sphaerobolus stellatus SS14. Classification (NCBI taxonomy): domain Eukaryota; kingdom Fungi; phylum Basidiomycota; class Agaricomycetes; order Geastrales; family Sphaerobolaceae; genus Sphaerobolus; species Sphaerobolus stellatus. The sequence continues at coordinate 64,975 of KN837395.1, read as the reverse complement.
GGCAGCGACGAAACCCTACGTGAAATCATTGAAGATTAATGGGAGAGAGGTTTTGGAGCCAGTTATTGATCATTCAGATATTGTTGGTGGAGGGTTGATTGAGTTTGAGATGAGCGAGAAGCCGGAAGCATGGGGGTCGCATGCGATTATCTGAAGGATTTTTGCTGAGTTGTCTGAGTTTGTGTTTTGTGAAGGCCGGTCTCGGCTTATGAACTTGAATGCGTTGTTAGGTCTAACATAATACTATATGTGTCTAGTTTCCTTTACAATTATTTGGGCTGTGATAGTGAACATTGGCAGAGAGAGCTTCGACGAGCAAGTTGAAACCAAACACATGAGGTATTGTCCTGTCCTTTCTATATACAAACAAAGATATATTCCGGAGTAAGCGCACATTATATAAGTTACTGAGTTGCAACAGTGATAAGAGATTGTGCGTTTGCTCGGGTCTGTCATTATCGGCGCATAGTTAACCATGACTGCCTTGTATTCAGCAGTAAGGCAGAGATAAGGTTAACAGTAATATATACAGAAGATATTAATTAGCAGTACTATTGCAGAACAAGTACTGTTTATGGACAATGAAAAGTGACTCAGCATGGTGACACAGGCCATGGCATGGTCCAAGCACCTTCGAGTAGCCACCACTCAGGCAATAATAACAGCCAATAGAATTGGCTCAACTGAACAATACCTATAGCCACTATCATGAACACAATACGAGGGTGTCCCACTAAGCGCTATGGATTCGCAGCGAAAGGTATAAAACTCCAGTTCTCCATCGTCGTTTCTTCACTAAACAACATCTTTCCCTCCCATCTTTCCATTTCATTTCTCTTCATTGTTTGCACCTACCTCCTAATCTTCAAAGACTCTTCACGCTTTCTTCATACGACGTAAATATCCGGTTACAATCACAACCTGAATTACGACGTGAGCACCAGTGGCGACTTGGCGTGGCCACTGGCTCCCGAGCAGGAACAAGCACGGTAAGGGGTGATTCCTTCCACTCCATTTCATAGAAGCTCATCGAGAATTTCATGTTACGTTTGATAGTAGTGTCAGGGTGTACCGACCCACACGCGCTGGGCCCGATGGCGATGCAATTTAACCAAGGAAGATCTTTTCGGATTACGCGAAGGTGATCACTGCACATGGCTGGTCCATTTAATGTTAGCGCGTTTTATTATAAGATGAGACACTGCTTACGGTCTTTTAGGCCACTGAAAACCCCTCCTCCACGCCCTCACCAAGATCACCGCGAGGAATCTCCTTCCTTCTTCGTTCTACCAACCGCTCAGCTTGCGACCATGCTTCTCCCTACGACAAACATTCTCGTTACCGTGACGGCGGCAATGCATCCAGTCCCTTCCAACCCCGTATCTCAGAGCCCACTTATGGCCTCACCATCTATGCACCTGGTGGTGCCAACCGTGACCGTCCCAAGCTCCCTTCCATCAAATTCATCGCGCAGAGCGTTAACCTCCTTCAACCCACTGTCATGAGGCCTGCGGTTTACTGCCACTCGAACAACCCTGACTGGGTTGCCTCCCGTCCGAGATTGACGAAGGCATTCCTTCAACAAGTTTTGTACGTCGTTCACGGAGAGGAGTTTCACGATCCGCCAGCTGTCAAGTCTTACCCTGTTACCGGGGCACGATGTCCTTACGTCGATCCGAGGACAAGAGGACGCTGTGAGTTTGTTCACGTGAAGAAAGGGAGGAAGACTTCGAGGACGGTTTACACTGTTCCAGCGCCGCCTGCGTGTGGAGATTGGACTCAACTCAAGCATCATGTCAATCATGGACTTGACAAAATGAAGGCCCAGCTTACTGGTCAGATGGGATTGTTCCAATGCAGCATCATTGCGGATGCGCGGAGCTTCATGACTTGGGGTATTGCGCTTTTTGTGCCATCATTGCTGGGTGTGCACAAGGGTGTCGAAGAACTTGATCACCACATGTATTAGGTTCACCACAAGGGGAAGACAGAGCAGAGAATGGAGAGAGAGCCGACTGAGGCCTATTTGGCGGAGATTCAGGGGTACAATATTGGGCAAGGCTCTGGCGTTTATTAAATATTTAGGTGGCAAAGGATTTGGCGACTATCATCGACAGTATCATTTAATATCCGGACAAACCACTTTCCTTAATTTCTGTTCTGCCTTTTCTGCATTGGATAAGGGGTATGCTGTACATGTATACAACTATCGGACTCACTGTATCGGTAGCAAGGATTTCATCAAGTATTGGGCATGAGTATATTTTGTAGTTTTGTTATAGCCCTTTGGAAGGGATATATTAGAGAGTTGTGCAAAAAGCCACAGCGCCACCTGTGGCTCCACCGTGGCTAATCCAGCCCTCCTATTGGTCAGTTTGAGCCACCGGTGGCACTGTGGCATTTGCACAAACTCTCTATTAGTTAGTTAGGTTGGCATAATAACCTGTACTTTTTGGTGCAAGGTTATCAATGTCTGGTGTGCATATGGTTCCCTAAAAAGATATCAGCTACTTTATGCCACAGGTGGCTCATTACAAAACTAAAATCATCTTTCTATCAGCAACCGGGATCCCAAGCACTCTAAGTATCACACTAGGGGCATCCCATTATTAGTCACACTGAGAATCCCTAGAAAATCCCTTCAGCTCCTTGAAATTTACATCAGTTTACAAGCTGAGAAGTTGGAGGAAATCCACTGAAAATTCACAAATATCTGAGAATTTGATGAGATCTGTGTGGCAGGAAAAATGAATGAAATCCCATCTTAGCCCAAGGGAAAAGGCAAGGTAAAATGACTGTAAAATCCTGTCAAAATTTAAGTATTTGATTTGCTTACCATGTTGTGAATACTTTATAAATACAATATTTTGTGTCCCAATTAACCCGGATTTACCAGCTGAGAAAGGTAACTTTTTCCCTAGGACTAATTATGGGTTTCTTTATAAGCATTTTTCCTGTCAAAAAGGCACCAAAAACCGCCTAAACATTTAGGCTAAGCTTAAGCAGGGATTTCTGATTCATTTTCCTCAAGAAAAAGTTGTCTAGAAAATTTAAAATTTAAGTTACATTTAGCTGGTATTTGTGGCTCAGATGATTGAAGAATTGAATGAGCACAAATATTGGATTGTTTGGGTGTTATTCTCTAACCAAATGTTATCAGAAATGCTACATTTTGCATAAGAATTTTCCATCTGATAGTTTCCCATTTTTTTTATAATATTTGGTTCAGTAATTTCATGGAAAGTGCATACAAAATCCCAAATATCTATTCGATTTTGACTGACCAAATTAGGAAGCTATGTGACTTTTCCCATGCATTCCTGATTCCTGAAATGCAACATAAATTTGAGGAGCCAAATGGATTTTCTATGGATTTTGCTTTCGGTGAATAGTGAGATGCCCGATGTGTCATGATGAATCTTGCTTCTCGAACAATCCTCACACGCAAGTGCGTTTAATCTTTATTAAACCCTTGATTATAAGGAAGTATTAGTATCGTTGTGTAAGTATTTCATACTCTAGTATCATATAAGAACAAACCTGTCAAACTGACATTTGAATACACACGACCACTATTTGAAGAATCTCACCTTTCACCATTGTTCAGTGGCACATAAGCTTTCACAAGATCATAACTCTATGTGCCGAGCAAAATTTTTCGTTCACGTTCAAATATTGAGAGTTTGCCTCATTGTTTCGCCAGTAGGATTGTCATGGCTCCATCCAAAGCCGCAAGCCCATGTGTTCTTCCTAGCCTTAGGCGTACCGGAATTTGTTTGAGTTAGACTCGACGCCTCATGCAGCCCGTGCCCAGGTGGCTAACAATTCTATTAAGGCTGTGATGATATTGCTGGAATTGTTTAATTGCAGAATACGAACATAACCTTTCCGTCTTCCTCATTCACTTCGCAACCTCTCTCGATCATTTTCTGTGAAATGTCTCCCCCTACCGCTTGCCACATAACCTCCACACTCTTCGGAGTGATCGAAGAATGTAATGGAAATACACTTCGCTAGGTGACACAACTACATACACGGGTTGGCACGATAATGATCCTCGCGGACACACTTGGCTCAACGGACCTGTTAGTCTGAGGACGACGAACGAACATATTTCTGTTCTCTTAGTCGGCAAGGATCATTGCATTTACCACTCTGGTTTCGATTTGAACGACACCGGTGATTATTCTCCCTGGACGAAAGTTGGAGGGAGAGTTGTTGCAGCACCTGCCCTTGCGAGTAACCAAGCAGATGTGCATATCTTTTATATAGGCGAAAATGGCACTCTGTTTCATAGACTCTGGGATGGTCCTCCGAATAAACCCAAAGGAGAAGGATTTACCGGTGTAGAGGGGAATTTTATTTTCAACGTGTCTCCAACTGTGATACACACTGGGAGTGGTGAGATGTCCCTCTTTGCTTTGCGAAAGGACGGAGGTCTGGCTTGAATGTCTTGGAGTCCTAAGCGTGGATGGAATGGATCTCAAATGATTGCTTCGAACTGGTCGAGTTCATTGAAAGCTGTTTCAGATGCAGCTGGTGACTGGAAAATATTCGGTCTAGATATTAACAACAATGTTAGGCACATCGCTTTCAGTACGTAAATACCCCTCCACCCATGATTATTGGAGGTAATAAATCGTTTTAGGACAGGGTGAAATCCTTGAAGAAGAAACATTTAAATGCAGACCAATTTTGTTGAAGCCGTCTTCGCCGGCAATGGAAGGACCCATCTGTTTGTTGGATCGGTTGATCGGCAAGTATTCCATCGTGTCCATGCTAGCAATGAAGGCTGGAGATCCTGGGAGAACTTAGGAGGTATAATAATGGAGCGTGTAAGAGCTGTATCCCATTCTCCAGGAGCTCTTGCCTTGTTTGGTTTGGGACGTGACAGATCACTTTGGGGAATTGTGCTTAATAAAGCAAATAACAATTGGTCTGGGTGGTTTCAACTAGGTAATGATCTGCTCGAGAATATCGGGTAGATAGTTGGCGATATCTCGTATAACCTCTATACTAGTCTTTCTTTCTTGCCATATCCCCTTTTTGACACTGTTCCGTTCAAATGCTCACCCGGAACGCGTCGCAAACCTCGATAATTCCTGTGTCTGAAATGTTTCCAAGTACCGGTTGAAATGGTGGATTTTAGAAGGGTAGAAGCAGTTTTCCGCCTATGAGCTTCTGAGATCTGCCCTTTCTCCTTCTGAAATTCTCAATTGGATGTAGTAAGTAAAAATTGGTATTTCCATCTATCACTTTAACGGTGCTAACATCGAGAAGTACCTCTTGTGTTTGTGTGAGTCAGTATCATGCATGGGTCGCTGTATTCCGAATATGATCTCAACACACGCTTATTTAAAGGATAATCAGCTGAGAAAGGAGGCCGCTAGCAACTTATAGTTCAAGTGTAAACCATTAGCAAAAACTGATCTGGACACCCGACAGCACGAAGGGGGGAACAATATTCCAGTTGGGAAGGTATTATGACATTCAAACATGTATTTACACAATCGAACCGTCCTACCCCGAGAGTCCATAGTTGTGTGTTGGAATTATTTTCCTTCTCAAGGGTAATCTTAAAGAGTTCAGGTCAGTATTTACAGCGTTGTAGCAGAAACTATTACTTGAGCTAACGCGTTGCCACTGTGAAGGGTCCAGTACAAGGTATCCTGGCCTCCGGAAGCCTCGTAACCAATCCTACGTAATGGAGATATACAATCATTAAATGGCAACAGTGCTCTTCATGCTACAAAACCCACTTGAACTGGTTTCCTGAGACGTGGTGTACAGAAAACGCAATCGCGCTTGTATCACCATGCAGGGCTGATCCCTGTTATCCTTGGACCTTAGTATGACGCCTAATACAGGTTAGAGGTGGTTGAGGTCCTCATCTGTGTACTACTGACAACATTAACCAAAAGGGGAGCGTTTCCGCATGCCGTCGAAAAGCTCTGTATAAAGTACAGGGTTCCTTCGATATGAGTGAAGGAAAACTACAGCACATTACAAAGAAATTTAAACCATATATAAATCGCGAGAGGTGGTTAAGATAACCTACGTATTCGTTCGCAGTTTTCTGCATCGGAAACCCAATTAAGACTCCGGTGGTAAAGCCCCCACTTATATTTGCGGTACTTGCAGGGAAAGCCACACTAGTAATGGATTTCAAACCGTCGTTAATGGAGGGAATAGAATCGTTTACGGCTTGAAGGGAGATGAGAAATACAACGAATCGCGGCAGGGGACTAAAAAGATTCGGTGGCGAGATAGAAATTGGACATATATAATTAGGTGACCTTCATAAAACCTCAACTCATTCATATTAACAGGCATTGCTATCTGCGACAAACAGCCCACGGCATAGGCGAGACGAGCTGGAGAATAACAAGAAGCCCTCCGTCCTCGTTGTGTAGGCGTAGCTCTGTCGTCGCAAGCAGTGGCTACCTGTAAAGACTTTCCGGTGAGTTCCTGCCCTCCGACGTGTCAGTAGATGAGTCATTAGTAGCAGATATACGCCGATGCTATCATCAAAGATCCGATAGATAATCTTGTTTACCAAAGGCTAACCTTACTTTCTCTTCAACTTTAGGCACTGCTGTTGAAGAACCCCACATAAAAATAATATGTAGTCACAGAAGATTAGGCACGTATTAAACCAATTAACTTAAGAGCAAAGATATTAGATACTCCTCCCATCCTTGTGTACAAGGTTTGGATCAAAGGCCACTTTTTGAATGTGGGGGGGCAAAACACGGATGGAAAGATGGAAAGTATCGAATAAATCATGCTTGAAAATATGCACGTGATCTTCCGCCCATCACCGGTGCATTGACTGCCAGCAGTCAAACTTTGGGAGACAGAAACTCCGTGGAGGGACGGCTTCAGTGATCATTTGCAAAAGGATTAACTCCAAAGAGACAGTTGAGGCGGAAAGGGAAAAGTCTGAAACGCATATACATTCACGGTCTTTGACCAACGTGGGATCAAAGTGGCGACTAGCCTTCATGATGAGTACGTAGTCGATTGGTACCACTCGGCATGTCGGCACGCCCGATTGACGCTGCTGACGCGCCCACAGCCGATCACGAACGGGTGAAATACAGACCCCAGACTCCTTTTGATATACCGGATGGCCGAGTCTAGCTGCCTTCCATAATACAGTACATTTGACGAGAAGCAAGTAGTTTACAACATAATATTAAGATAATATCAAAGGTCAATTTTCTTTAATCAGGCCATGGCCATCTTGAACTCCTTTGTCAACGACAATTTCTCCTAATCGGGCCATGGCCATCTTGAACTCCTTCAACGGCATTTCACAGGAGGAGTAGACACTAAGGCATGTAATAGAGGTTGTATCTTATTTATACTAAATAATATACAATATTTTTAAAGTGCCTATTGCGATGGCGGGTAAGAGAAAGGTCCAGTGTGTGGATAAGGAGGGTAATATTCTGGATAGGAAGTAATATTAACAGATGGATCGGGCGGGCCTCGAAAATATGGAGGTGCAGGAGTTGAGAATGAATGGATAGCAGGAGGAGGTGGAAGTGGTGGTGGTGGTGGAGGAGGAGGTATGTATGTAGAGTGGGTATAGTGAGAATGATATACAGATGGGGCGGTGACTGCAGATTCGGAGTAAGGGATTCCTTGACTTGCATGAGACGATGGTGCCCCATACATTGATCCATGATACTGATAGGAAGGCCGAGAAGAGGTGGGTAGATGACCTAATGAAGCTGAGGTTGAGGCTCGAGGCAGGGGTTGGATTAAATGATGAGGTGCAGCCAGGGCAGGCATAGGAACTCTGCCGGTGCTCTTATCTTGCAATGACTTGAGGGCAGCAAATCCTTCGGAATATTTAGATTGAATATTTTTAAGCCTTTTTGAGGCATGTTCAATGCTACTGCCACCTTCGAACCCACGTTAACGCTTTTGTGACAGCTGCGATGCTTCTTGTTGAAGTTTCTCCAGCTGTTGATAGGACTTCTTTAATTCTTTGTCATTGGCAAGATTATTACGTTTTTGAATAGTAACTAATAAGTAAAGTAAGGTCAGGAGAAGAGTACTAGATAGAATGAACACACTGCTTCTATGAAGAGCCCTACAGGATCAGCGGAAATGTGTTGCGGCTTGGTCGTTTGCGTCAATACCAAGCAGTTCTCCTACTTCCAACATGGACATTGTTCGGGAGTCAAGATTATAACCTATCATGGCACCAGCGAGGATAGAAAGCTTGATGCCATCACGGTTAATATTGCGGTGGGCTTGTTCATTGCCATTGGAAGTCGAAGGAGCCGCTTTCCATACAGACAATGGCATGAAACTCTTCCCCCAATAGATAGCTGCCATGGGCCAGCCCTCTCCGGCCTCTTTATCTTTAAGCCAATCTGTAATATTGTTAATAAAAAACTTTATCTCTTTTTGGCGGAATATACTTACCTATGCCCTTCTTGCCACTATTGCCGATAATAAACAGAATCTTCTCATATACATGCGCAGGAAGTGCATCTGCAGATGCAAGGCTCATCATTGCAGTCAGAACCTCGCCATCAACATGCCCTTTAAGCTCTCCAACATGCCGGATATAGTGGGAAAAGCAGTAACGGTAAATTCTCTTGAGATGATCGTAAGCAGATAGCTTATGGAGAGCTTTTGTTTGCTCATAGGCACAATATCCCATCATTCCTTTGCTGAGCTCTTGACAGAACCTCCCAAAACCTGATATCGAAATTAATCCTAAACTTGGAGTAGTAGATAAATGTGAAAGACTCACCAACTGCTTGTCCCCGGTGTCCATCTGCAGTAACAGAATCCAAGCCGTCTCCGTGAATATGACGGATTCGGAATGGCTTACCGGTGTCAGCTTCTGCAACTTGAAAAATTCGTTTAAAAAGAAGGAAATGGGCAGTAGCTGACTGGGAAGTGATAAATGCCCGTGATACAACGATAGCTAACAGACTTATGCACAAGTAACTCATGATGTCTAGCATAAATAGCACTTACATCGGTTATAGCTTGGAAACCAGGCCTCGATTTCAAATTCTTGCCATTTGTGTACCCTTTTGAATGATGTGTCGATGGAAATCTGCCGTGTGGCCATGAGAAGCCTGCTCATCGCAGGCAACATGCAAAGAACAATTGTACATGACCCCTCTCGAGAGATCTCATGAGATTCAACAGCACGTACATATGCTAGCTCCGGTGGCCCTTGACTATGCTCAGTATACAGTTGTTTAACACCTATTGTAGATCAGAGAAGCATAAAAAGAATATGCAATGGTCACCAACCTTCAAGACCAGTTCCATGTGGATAAAGAGTTTTGCGACACTCCATAATGATCCTTCGTGCATGGTCATAATTTGCCAGGGATGGATGGAGGTCTGATAAGGTAGGTTCTCGAGTTGAATTCCATTCTAATATTCTTCGTAATCCAGAAATGAATCCGGAATCAAGGTTGAGCCGTCGGGGAGTTGCATCAGCGAGTATCCATCCAAGTGTGACCAGGAGTTCTTCGAGTATCCCTCGTACCAAAGCAGGCGTTTTTGATGGTTTTGGGTAGTAGATCTCATAACGGGTAGGACAGTCAATTGCCGGCAGGATTTCACCTCTTTTCAAAATACCATCTGAGCCACGATGCCAATTTGCTGTGAAAAATTTATTTAAATATTCAATAATTATTTGTACATAAAAATAACATACGACACAACAGCTTTTGCTCTCGAGGTGAACATACAGTATGGCATGGCGCTAATGGACCATATCCCAAATCTCTTGCGGCTTCTTCATACTTGAGTATTGTGCTAATATCATCGTTAAATAGTGCTTCAAGGTAGGAGTGATCCAATTCCTGGAGATTCCGCAAAAGAAGATGATCATGATGACCCTTCTTCCGATGCTCACACCTACAGGCTCAGTAGTAAGCATTGGGAAAAGGGAAAAATTAAGGCAGGGAACCCACTGAATAAATGGTCGATAATATGAGTCACGGTGGAAGAGTAATCTTCCATTGCACTGATCCGGATCTTTTTCTCCTGCACGGTTGTCTCTGAGAATTTCGTAGAGTTGAGATGCAGCTGTTGGATCTGAGTCTTCATATGCATCTGAATTTTCGGATGAAAATAGACATCCGCCTTCCTGTAAGGCACAAAAGAAACCCAAGGTCTTCATAAAAACTTCACGTGAGGCATCTGTCAAGCTTTCGGTGGGAAATTGTGATTTCTCAAAATGTATATCATTCGAAAAGGAGCAATTTTTTGCTCCTGTACCTGTGGAACAAATAAATTCATAAATTTCTTATTGTCAATTTTTGAACTCACAGCTAAGCTTTACTTGCTTGCAGAGCATTGGCTGTTCGTCACAGGAGCTCCGAAACAGAAACATTCAACGTCAGGACGATTTCCCTTTGTACCTCCCAATGAGAATTGAATATTCTTTTTTGGATCGAAACCCTCAAGATCTCGTGAAGGATCAATTCGGAAAATGTGTGCAACAGCTTCACCATCCACCGAGCCTGACTGGGGATATTCAACAACAGCATTCAGTGGATGATAAACTCGTGCCTGGACATATCCTTGCCGAGTACACTTGTTCATCCCAGAAAGGATTTCCTCAGAAGAGAAATATTCAAGCTGTGGTGAAGTATACTTGAGGAGTGACAGGAGTGGATGACTAGGAGCAGCAACAGAAGAAAATATTTCTTTTAACTGGAGTAGATTCGGGTTTGAATTAACCATATGTTCGTCGAAGAGACCAGCTTCTTCAAGCTCTTTACTTGCGGATTGGAGCGCCACCCATTGAAGCAAAGAGACCGGCATATATCCTAACAAACTGAAGCGGCAGCAGCTTGCTTACCAGAGGATAAGTGGTATGTGCTGGTCCGTCCTCAGGCTGTTGTGGACTTAGCAATTTTTCGATTACACTGCATATCCTTTCTCAGATTCTTACACCAAATGGTACGATACAGCAATGAAAATAATTAAATGGTCTTCAATTCCACTGATCGTCGCATTGGCTTATGCATGCCAGTTCAGTGATCCCCTGTAAAGCCAGTCTACCTAAAACAAATGTGTTTGATACCTTGATCCTTTGTGAAGCAGATGTATTTATTTATTTTGCTGCAGTTGTGAAGAAAAGAAAACGCTTGATGTTATAATTCATCGGGATGAGGCCGCTGACTAAGCAGCACAGCTTTGCCGCCACCTCTTCACCCGCTCAACGTCTAACGGTGGTGAATCCCATTGAACACGTACGATAGGCATATGAACTTTATGATGAGCACACTAGTCGAGCATAGGTAGGCATTTATCCCTTGTTAGCTCACATTCTAATATATTGTGCCTCCAAGTTAGGCTAGGATGTATGGTTTGCTGTCTTATGCGACGAGTGCCTGTCTGAGGGAGGATGTTAGTAGCATACTCAGCAACAGATGAGAAGTTTTTAATATACCGTAATCGTATGTTTTCTTTAATGATTTTTTACATATTTAAAGGCTAACATGGAGCACCTTAGGTCAACATCGCCACTTTCTTCACAATCCTTTTCAACATTCCTTTCCTTCCTCAGTATGCGCATTCATATCCCTGCTATACATGCCGTACATCGAAGCACCCGTGTATCCACTCGTCTTCATGGTAATGAGCTGGATGAACAACGTTGCATGCTCATGCAGCTGAGTGTCATGGAGCGACGAACTAGGTTTCGTGAACCTCTTATCTTACAGGCCACATCTCCAAACTTTGTTTTCTATGATCGCTACACTGGCGAGGTGGTGGAATTTTCCATTGTAAGTTACAAATGCTTCTTTCAGTATATTAGCTCACTCCATATCGTAGTCCTATTTATGACCCGGACAGTCGAGAACATGGTGAACGTGTCCTGCCAGTCAAGATGAAGGGCTACCATGCATATCGTCGCCAGAACTACGAGTGCTGGTGCGGCTTGTACTCTCCTGGGGTCCCTTGCTGGGTAGAGATGTATACACGCAACGGTTTGTGGTACTACAGCTGTGATGTCTGTGGGCTTCATGGTAAGTTCTTTGCTAAGTTCAAGTCTTCAGTGATGTCTTAGTTGCGTTTCAGTCTGCATAGATAATTTTTATGAATCTGCGACACAAACGGCTGTATACCAGGGATATGCAAAGGAGTCAGGTATGTACGCCTGATCAGATACTTTACCTTGAGCTAACTATCTTATAGCTATTTTGTCTGTGCCTTCCGACCCTACTACTATTCAAGGACGTCCCAAACGTCGAGTAATACGTCAAGGACCGCTCGGACTGGGGGCTACTGTACAACGAAAGAGGTCATCCTTAGGGCAGTTCTGGAGCAACCCTAAGAACCTTTGTGAGTTCTTTCTCATATTATGGACATATCAACTTACTTCTTTGACTGTAGTGATTACTCCACCGAGAGCGAGTGCTGCACGCTCAGTATCCCCTGCATCGCCATATGCAATTCTTCGCAGTCTCATTGGCCCTACTCGCCCAAAAGTGCCAAAACCGGCAGTTACTTCTGTCAATTCAGCTCTCCCTTCTCCTTCCTCTTCCGTTCTTGAGGGCTACATTAGAGCCCCGAGCCTTCCTGTCGCTGGGCCGTCATCCATGACCGACTCGAAGTCGGACTTCGACGACTTGAAGCTTCAGTGTGACAACTGTGACAGGTATATTCCCTTTGACATGTATGATTCGCATTGCCGTTGGTGCCGCAACGTCTCTGTCGAGCTTTGAAGTACAGTGTGTAAATCTTTTTATTGACTCTCATACTTCCCATCTCATACATTAATGAACCTTTTGTAAATTTTGCCTTTGATTATTCCTCCTGAACCTTAATGTCGTCTTTGGTAGTCCCTCCTTGTCTCCTTCCCCATAATCTAATATACCCAAATTATTATTAATATTAACAGCTCTAATATGTGAGTAACATCTGGGAATCATTGGCTACTTAATAACCGACGGTCACTGGGGGCTTTGTTTCAAAAATAAGTAGCCTGGTACGCGAGGAGTGATGCCATCAGATCTGAATCCGTATCGCCGGAGTGGTACCAATCGACTCTTTACTGCTTCATGATGGCGATAGAAACCCTAGCCGTTAAGGGGCCAGCCACCCGCCATCATCAGTAAACTCGGTTTCGTGTCCCGGCCGATCCTGAGTGATCCGGGAACACTGTCTATTCATTTGGGGCGTTTCAGATGCCCTGGACAGTGCTGGATCGGCTCGGACACGCGGGAACACTGCACCCAGTTTACTGATGATGAGTGGTAGCCCATAATAGTGAGTGTGGAAGCCGAACGGGTAGATGAATGTGGCTCATGTTTGAAGTAAAGTTCGAAGGTTCTGTATGGCGTTATAGCCTGTTGGGCTTAGGATGCAGAAACGCCTAGCAAGGTTATCTTCGACCATGCCATGCTTATAAAATGGACTAATCCTAGTAGCCTATATGTATGCTTCGTTGGTGGTGATCTCTTATTTAGGTTGATGTCGAGTGTGGACGGAGCGGATGTTAGGGAGAAAGAAAATGATGGGAGAGAGAGGCAGGGAAAAGGCATATGATTGGAGGAACCAAAATATTGGTGCAGTCCTGGTGTCAGATTATACGTGAATCTTCAGTGGTAGCTATAGTACACCGGTGTAATGTCTTCCAATCACATGCTGTCGAAAATTTGCAGAAAATGTTTCTAATGAGAGCTTGAAACCTAAAGATTAACTTGGTATGCTGACGAAGTCTTGGAAGCAGTCACGGGGGTGGTTTATGGGTTTATGAGTAGCGATGCACACAAAAGCCCTGAACATAGCTACATCAGTAAATTGGTTGAGGTGGTCAAAAGCATAAGTTAGAGAGGAGGGGTACATACCTGGAGACACCTTATCAAGGTTGGGGATTGAGAATATGTTGGTGTAGTAGTGCGAGGCAACAACGAAATTGGTATAATGTATGAGTTTTGGTAGGGCTTTAATTTGATCATATAGAATGTCAAAATTTAGCTTGGATGGGTCCTTTCTCCGTGGCACATTGGCAGCAGTGTAGGTTCAAGTGCAAATGATTGTGGCAAAGTGGAAAAGGTTTGAATCTTGTCTTACTGCGGTGCATAGCTTCGAAGCGGGCAGAGCGGGGGTAGGCGAAACTCGGCGCTACGCGCCATCCAGACATGTATTTTTTAGATGTTAGACCGAAACCAAATACAAAAAGAGAAGAGCAACAGATTTAGTGGTAGAGGTGCGAAAAAGAGCCGAAAAAAGAGGCGAAACAATAAAATGATAAGGAGGACATCGTCGGCCAAGTTTGGTTGACTGCGTAGACAAAAGGGATTTCAGAAAGGAAAGAGAGGGTACAAGGTATGACTGAACCCGTGTGTTTAAATAGTACTCAGCTAATATCAAAATAAAACGATCGTCAGTAGAACCAGGGCTATAAGTCAAGGCATCGGCATAATTTGACAGCTACTTCCTTACTCACTTTGCAAAATTGGAAGACTTGTCTATTAAATAGTAATGAAGCACCGCCATAGAGCAGATCTTCCTACCTCATCCCACGCTGTTGTCATGAACTGGTGCTTGATCTCCTCCTTGACCTCAGTTGTCCACCTACATTATGACAGCAATCCTACGTCTCCCCCCCCCTTTTCTAACATTTAGACGCCCTACGTAAAAAGTTCCCGCACGTCATCTAACTCGCTCGTCGCTGGCTCTGCAGTAAGTTTATCTCTTCACCCATGAATGACACCTAAATAAATCATTTAAAAATTGCGAAATAGTTCTGTTGGTCATTGGGTATAGTTATAAGCAGAGTTACAATTGGAATTGAAGGCTCATGGCCCAAAGAGAGTGTCTAGCCATCACATTACTGATGCGTCTTGTTTCGTTTCTCTTCCACTATTCTGAAAATGGCCACTTCAAGCCAACATCAGTGCAGCAATACTGGCTGTAAAGTTGTCCTTCCACCAGTCAAGCAGTACACATAGAAGACCTGTGACAAGCATCGCCAACAGTCCCGTGCAAAGAGCTTCTGGTCCGCAAGTCTCTCTGGATGAAACTATACATCCACCTTCGTGCTCTCCCCTTCTATCGCATCCACTGAAATCATCGAACTCGAGGAGACCACCTTCGCGTTACCTAACAGTCGGTGGGAAGGAGAATGCAGCCCCTGACAGTGATGGCGTATCAGAAGCCGAGTCTGGGAACGAGAAGAAGCAAACAAAGGTATCATTATTTGCTTGTTATATATGCATATATTAGTGTCTGGAGTTCTATTAAAGTTCAACTACCTATTCAATACGAAAATGCATCAGCAATGTTTCATTCGTTGAAACTACAGGATGCAAGAGAAGTAACCTCTACGCTTCCATGGATGCTATAGAATGGAAATTGATTCTCTTGTCAAGGACACGGAACCAGATCCGGTGCTGCGTACTGAGCTGACAGCGCGGTAAATCAGCGAGAAGTGCCTAGAAGCGCCGGTCACATGAGTTGCCCGACCGCCAGAAATAGCTACTATCAGCCTCAGGGCACTACCCTGCTGGCACGAGTACTGGACAAGCTGGACTTTCAGCATGCCACAGCTTGCACTCATCTTCCTTCTGCCCACCTCCTCTCCTAACCTGACTCCCCCCCTACGATGCCAGGCATACGACAGTGCCTCTTCCGCGGCCCTCAGGCCGTTACACTTCTCATTCTGGTTAACGTTTGTACGCTTTTCCTGTGGTATAATGACCGTAAAGATTTAGAGGTGAATATCTTCAACGGCATCGAAGGCGAAGCATATTGTCCACACCCTCACCATCATGCTATGGGGCCTGCGACTGTAACACACACGGAGACTGTGGCGGAGACGGTGCTATCTCGACCGAAGGCCGAAGTCGCTGGGCCGGCGTTTTGTGATAGCTGTGGCCCTCACGATTTACTCTGTCTGCAATACGGGTGAGTATTTCCTTATCTCGCAAATTCGTAAGCTCATTTGAGTGCGGAGTGACCATACACTCGCTCGTTCGCGAGTCTACGAAGGCGCAAATGCCAGATTCCGTCGTGTCATTAAGAAAGCTATGGCTGGCAGACCAATCAAAATCGGCGTCCTAGGAGGATCAGTCACGAATGGGCACGGTCTGAAGCAAAATAAAGTTGAGAATTGGACCGCGCGTTACCTTAAGGCGTGGAAGGCGCTGTTTCCAAGATCGGAGACGGTGTTGATCAACGGTGCCGTGCCAGCTACAGGGTCTGGATATTTTAGTATGTGCTGGGGAGAGCATATTGAGGAGGATATGGATTTAATTATCATTGAACTTGCGATCAATGATCAACGGTACGTGACTAACAATCTGACGAGTTTGGTGTTTGACATTGAAATATCGGATTTCGTTTAGCATCGAGGAAAATGCTGTGGCATATGAATGGCTATTGCGTGGATTATTAGATCTACCAAAGAAGCCTGCGATTCTCAATTTACAGGTCAATCGATTTTCCAAAGGTGGTTTATCTCGCTGATGATCATGCAGACGATCGGTCTTGCATTCCCTCAAATCTCGACGGGCGGCGATCTTCATACTCGTAAGTATTTACAGGATACTTGTAAAACCCTCCTAATATTTCTGCCTCTTGTAGCCATCTCAGCATACTATGGTATGACGAACGTTCTTACTCTGCGCTTTGATTCGATTAATAACCTTTCCAGATACCCCCGTTATCAGTCTCCGCAACGCGCTCGCTCAGCATATCTACAACAATGCCTCCTTAGATGAACACTATTTCAGCCGCGTAAATCCAGAGACACCGGATTGGAGACACGTACGTCCATCCTCCCTATTTGAATCATCCCTCTTATCACCATAGCCATGGATTCTAGGTCAACGTTCACGGCCATAAACTTATGTCGGATCTCTTACTATCCTACACTCAACGGCAACTATGTGCGATCGAACGTGAAAAGCATGATCCTCGCCCATGGATCGATAGCTCAGAAGGGAAATTGCCGGGGACTGATATTCTTGAGGATATCCCCCGAGTAGGTACTATTCCGGGGCATTTCAAGTTTTACTAAAGTTGTCTTGGCCTTCAGTTACGGTTGTTACAGAAATATGATCGTACGAGCATAACAAGCCGAGTCAAACCGTTCTGTCTCTCCACTCGCACCAAGAAACATCCCCTTGTTCCCATGGAATCAGAAGGATGGTGGGTAATCTACATCATTGCTTCTTGAACATGATTAATAAAATTAATAAAACGTATTTCCAGGGAGATGTGGACATACCAAGGCCGCCTCGCAAAGCCCTATCTCCGAGCAACAGAACCAGGTTCATATGCAAAATTCGATGTCCAAGTAGGAGTCATGAACCGCGTCAGGGTGACTTATCTGCGCAGTAAAACATTTGGATTAGGAGACGTCTGGTGCTGGATCGATGGCAATAAGAAGGGCGGAACGAGGCTGTCGGGATACTGGAATGTTGACAATGTGTGAGTATCTCCCCCTTCCAAGGTAAGCCAAGCTTTGAAGCGGGAATGATCTTTGCTTATTAGGAATATTGCAATGTGAGTATCTTTCCTTACCCAATTGACAAATTACTCATGTTATTTTCTTCCAGCGTCGGAGTTGTATCAGATAAAACTCCTCCTGGAAAGCATGTGCTCACATGTGAAGTCATGCAAGAGACCAACGATCAAGGGAAAGGACATGAATTCCGTATGATCGCCGTGGATGCATCCTAGTTGCTAGTTTACTGCACTTCTTAATTTATCTAGCTGCTTCATTTAATTCTTGTACTTCGCATCATTCATTTGGTATACTTTAAAGAGACGATACTTGGACACTGCGCGGAAGACGGTGACTTCAATGGACTTACTATTATAGTAGACTGAATAAAGTATACGTAGTAGATGCAGGGGGTCTCTAATTTATCTGGGTGGTTCATCGACCCTCTATTCCATTTGCAGATATTGGGACATAACTCGATGACTGAGGTCATCGAAAAGACTGATATTAGCAGACACGTATTAATCTCTGCGATAGCTATCCAGAAACGCCTGGGAGTGCCATACTCATCAGTATAGTACCCATCAGCAAAGAACTCCTAGGTATGTGTGGTGAAGGAGTGTCTAATAGAAATCGTTGGATTATTAGACGGTGTCTATCTCGAAGTATGGGTTATTATCAAGGAATCACTCCCTCTGAACACAAGCAAAGATCAATCGCCGTCATCTGTACTTAACGGGGAGAAGGCCTACCGGTCTGAAGGACTGAAGGACAAGGCAATTACGACGTGATATAATGGTCAGACAAAGCGGGTTTGAACGGTGATATCCAGTCCTCAGTAACAATATCGGAATACTTCTGCTTGACTGCATTTACCTCTGTTTGAGTATTGACACCGAACAGCTGCGTGAGATCCATACAGGCATAAATTTGCAATCCCTCTCCACTTCTCTTCACGGTACACAAAACGTGCTCCAAATTCTCCATTGAAAAATTGACATGATCGAGAGGCAGCTGTTTCGGATTCTGCCACAAGCGTGAAATGTCCTGCAGGAGTTTTGTCTAAGATCGAAACAACCGGCATTTACAGATCTTATGTATAGAGACTTGTTGTCGGGTCTTTCTGTTGAGCCATGTATTCTATACATATTCTCCCAGGTTTAGGGTACCCTAATCCACCCTGTCACCTGTTTAAGGTCAGAACTTGCCTAAATTGTTCACTTTCTGCCTTCATCCTCTCTGTATGCACCTAGAACCCTGGGTCCCAGATGGATTCCACATCCCTCCTGGCCCTGCCTGGCCCTCCATGGACCTTTAACCTCTACCACACATGTTTTGTCCCTACTTTCCCTTATTTATTGAACATATGTATATTTGATTAAAGTGTGCTGGCCTACATGAAACTAGAATATTTGTGCAAGTTATTTCAGAATGCATTGAAGCCCACAAGCCCACCCCCATGCTCCCAACAGCACCAAAAGAAATGTCATAATATATTGAACCAGAGAGGCACATGTTCACCTCCACCTATGGCAGAGATTCTACATTTAGCAAGCCAGTACAAATGAATATTGTAGGAAAGAGGCTAGACTCCTTGAATGAAACCTGGAAGAAGAAGAAACAGGACATTGACCAACCAAAAACTCACCAATACATTAGCCAGCCCACAACAATATCCCTGCTGCAAGTCAATAAGCAATCAGTAAGTATCTTGCATAAATAGTGGTGAGGTAACAAATGTAAATAGACTATATACAGCATGTAATATCAAAGGTAATATTGGAGTGCATCTGAATTGAGAGAGAAGAAAGCTTACAGTTCATATTATGAAAGCTACAAATACTGTAAAATCTTTTAGATACAGCCAAAGAGAGGCTTGACAAGCCTCGCTTTTTTTGTGGGAATTATTTCCACAGTCATTTGTTAGAAATACTGAAAATATTTCAGATGCAGCAAACAAGTAATGGTCACCCTACCAATACCACTTCCCAATCCTCCCTGTCAGTCCTGCCTGCTAATCCTATTCCATCAGCTTACAGCCCAGTCCTGTTTCCCAATCCTACCCCCAACCCAACCTCCCAGTCCCCCCACCAACCTGCTTGAAACCTGACCCATCCTACGCCCTAGGATTGACCCTAGGATTCAAGAAACAAACCCTCCTTAACCCTAAGTACAACAAGCACAGGAAATAATTCTTATATTTCAATATCTTTACCTCAGCGAGGAGGCACAGTCAGAAAGTCCTTTCAGCCGGGAAAACAC
>KN837394.1:60907-81930 GCA_000827215.1 Sphaerobolus stellatus SS14 | reverse complement strand
AACTTTTGTGGTTCCGGCCATGAAAGAGGGTCATTTTGGCGTATGGGAAAAGTCACATCGGAGTTCGAAATTACTAGGCATTGCGGGTCCCCAATCTTACCAGCCCGCCATCAAGACCCCAAACTCCTTGCCCGCCAGCAGCGTCGCCAGAGTAGCTGTAAGTAAGTCATTGCATCCCATTAACCAAAGTATCTATATACATAGTAACTTATTTACAGGGTATACTAGGATATCTCTTACCACAAGTCCCAAAAAGGATATCCTCAAGGTCTTTGAGAGGCACCTCATCCACGGCGGTGCCTCTGGTTAATCCAAGGTCTTCTATCACAAGATGTGAGTGACATAGTAGTCACAATGATAGAGCTTCGTCTGACGGTCCTTTAGGGTGACTACCACCATTACTTGACGAAGTTGGGTGCGCCACTGCCGTAGGTCACCGCCTACCAGTGTCCTCCATACTGCTGAGAAGGTGGGTAAGGGTAATGTCTAGATAAAATGTGATGTAGTAAGTCCTTTCGCCTTGTTTCTATGGCTCTTGTATTCACTAGGATCAGCCAGGGACTCCCATTACCATGCGGAACTGTGACACATCGTCCACAGACAATAACCTGGAGAACGGAGATAGTAGACAGCCTTACCGATTCTGGAGGAATGTACTGTGAGGTGAGAGTCATCTCGGTCCGATTGTTACTGACAGCTGACCTATATAACCATAGACTGCATGCTAGAGCCCATCCGCCACTGTTCATTTCACTCGCCCATCTCCACATCATCTTCTCTCTTTTCTACCGACTCTTTTGACTCGAATCATGTCCTTTTCAGTCACTATCGATGTAGGCGCTGCTACCGTTGACCCCACGGTTCTTGAAGAATTGCTTCGGCCTTTGCTTGAGGAGGCCCAGACGTCTCCCAACCTCATTTTTTGACCGAAGCATTGGAGAAGTACTTGAATATCCTTAGTATGTTCTCTCAAAGCTGCTCGTAATATTTCTTATTCACTTTCCTTCTTATAGCCCAATGAGCGGTGGTAATCTCATATCACCTGACGGCATTCAAGACTACCTGGATCGACGGCGCATTGGTTTCCAGTGCCCTCATATTTCAATCATAGATACAGGTTCTAATACGTTCTTTAGCTTCGAGACTTGTCACAAGGAGACATGGCTAGTTTGCGACTTTTGTGGGTTTGGCGGTAAGTGCCAATGCTTCTATTATTGTATTACTCTAACGGTGTTCTAGTCTGTTTGAACAATAAGTTTCGGACGATCTACTGGGCAAATGATTATCTTTCGTATCTTAGGGGTGGCCGTAAGTATATAATGCCTTCGTTTGCATTTTGACTGATGGTTTTGCAGCTCGGGTATCTGCTCGTTCAACTCAAGATATCGAATTTGGATGTTTGCATGCACAAGAACGACATGTATCAGGATGCACTCGGTCCGCACTCATTCGTCCACGAGGACTTGCAGCCACGGCTAGAAGTTAAAGAGCGGGAAGTGGAGGTATAACTAGGGAGCGGAGGGTTCGGTTGACTTTTGGAAGGCTTGCTAGTGACCCAAGCCCTTTCAGTACATTGCCGCTACTTTATAATGTTCATTTCTTAACTCATAATTCATCTAGGAACACCTATTCATAGTCCACACGTTTCCAGTCCCTCTCTCAGCTCCTCCTCCAACGCCACATGGAGTCCATCCTCTCCTACCCTACTCATCTGCAGGCTCCGTCCTCAACATAATGTCTCTCAAGCTACCACTGCTAGCTCTTCAGGTGGAAGTGGATCCAGCAGTAGTGCAGCCGTTGCCTCAGAGCCTTATGAGATTTGTGACGTTTGTGGTTTTGCATTCCCTTCCAGTGACTTTTCCGTCCATGTTTGTTAATACAGTAACTGAAGAAACTTCAAGGCAACATACTCCGTTCACTGTTACCTTTATTCCTATACTCTATACCCTCGCCACACTCTTTTGCGCTTCTCTAATCCATTTCCTAAGTTTATGGACTTGATCTAATTTCAGCTTACTTCCTCTTTTAATTGTCTATGATTGTACAATATTATTACTTTCTATAGCTATTTAAAAAGAACCATAAAATCTTATTTAACATACTTGCGCGGCCTTCACAGAACAGTGCCGGAAGGGGGTATGGGGTACAAGCGGTGTAGGGCGCACTCCATAAGATAATTACAGCCAAATGCCCGGGCGCCGTAGCCGACTCATAACGATCGACCCTCAACTGAAGCGGAGCCACTTAGAACCAGCTGGCTAGCTGTCAATATATTCCCCACAAATGAGATTTGAGTTTAGAGTGATATGGAATATAGAAGATTTCACATGATAATATATGTATACTTCAAATAAGTAAATGAAGTATTGGAGGAGAATACACCATAATTGAGGAAGTTTAGGGGGGCCGGGAGGGTAGACTGTCACGATGTCACGCAGAAGGTCGAAGTGACATGTCGCGGCTCAAATGTTCTCTCCTTATTCACGCCTCTGACTTCTCGCTTCAAGGCTATCTGAGAGTCCATAATGGATCTTATGTTTGTTCTAATATGTAGATCTACAGTTCGAAGGGAAAATATGCGTGGAATTTTCAAGCAGTAGGATGGATTCAATGTACCCTTAAAGCCAATGGCTCCAGCCGGCGGAAACCGCTCAAATGCGGCTCTGCTTCCAAAAACCGGCTTCGGTTGGCTAAAAATGGTTGTGGCTGTCGGCTTAACTGCAGTCGAGCCAAGCTGTGGACAACACTAGGCCTCGCCCTGCACCACTATCCTCAGGCCTATGTAGGGTGAAACTTGTTCTTTAGAAAGCGGGGGTATCATCCGTGCGGTATCCCATGCCGGGTCTCTTGTGTCCAGGGGCCATGGAGTCGCTGTCGAGAAGGTGTCGGACGGGGTATCGTTAAAAATGCACTCCGGTCTCCGGCGCCTATTAAGTCAGCCCTTCCCGCGCCTCATGAAATTCACCGGCGTGACTGCTGAGTTCGAACACTCCACATGATCAGACGCGAAAGTATCTTGGATATATAATATAACCATTTCCTATTTATTTTATTTATTTTTTCGAATCTCTTTCTTTTTGGGCCCCCGCCGGTAATACTGGAAGTGGACTTGGTAGAATCGGAGTGCACCGGTGAATTTCACGACGCGCTGGAAGAACTGACCTAATGGGCGCCGGCGACCGGAGTGCATTTTTAAGGTCTCCCAAACCAGACGGCGGGTGAACCCACAAGGACGTGCACTCTGGGGGCTACCCAATTGCACGCCCCCTGCGCGACCTTGTACCGGGCGCTTATTCCGGACCCCAAGCTAAATCTGCGGTGTGTGCGGTGGAAAAAAAAAAGAATGAGCTATGAGCTATAACGGGCGGAAAACAATGCACGAGGCGCCTCCGCCAGGTTCACCGCAATGGACTGTAAAATTCCCCACTCGATTCGGCATGGCAACGGCAAGAGCCGGGGGCAAACACAGTCAAACGAACGCGCAACCTCGCACCTTGATATTCGATTTCCACGTCCCTACCATTATCACTTGTTCGAAACTTCGAGGTGGTACGTTTACTCTCTGTACTTAAGTCAATCTCTAGTCAATTTCAAATTGATTGATCTTAGATTCAGATGTCGTTCAACCTTGCCAACATTCGGCCACACTCCAGCGAGTTCGTCGCGTCCGCGGACAATGTCAGCTCCGTCACCCAATTTGCTGAGGAACAGAAGAGGAATATCGAACGCTGTAATGGAATGATAGCCGATGCACAAACCAAACTGCAAGACCTTCTGGAGTTAAAGAAGACCCTCGAGGACGACTACTTCGAGGCAGCAACCCTGCTTGCTCCAATCCGCCGCCTTCCAGATGAAATACTGGGAAGGATTCTTCTCTTCGCTATTCCGGACGTATTCCAGTGGAACAAGAATTACTATTATGATTTCGGGCTTTGGGAAGATGTGCAGGTCGACTTTGAATCATTATACGAGGCGAGACTCCATTTACTCCATGTCTGTCACCGTTGGAAACGTGTTCTTTATCAATGTCCCGCCGCATGGACCACGATCATCATTGCACCATGGATTTCTGAATCTACCACAAACCACTCCTTGTGTCTGAGCAAGGCAAGAGCGTTGGATATCTACCTATTTGGACCATTCATGTCCGAGTCGTCTGCCGTCGAGAAGGCCCAAGGGGCGACGAGAACGGTGAATTTACTCTTCCCACATATGTTACAAGTCGAACGGCTTGCCCTCATGGATAATGGTCGATCTGAATTCACCGATCGTGAAACAGGGATTCTGTTAGATTTCCCCAGTTTACCTTCTCTAAAATCACTCTACGTGGAGAGTATCGATGTCACACCCCTCGCCCGCGTCAACCTTTCCGCATTGGAACAGCTCACAACTCATTGGTCTTCTGAAGTTTTAACCGGACGACGACTCAACTGTCTTCAGGAATACGTCACAAGAATCCGGGACGAGGAAGGCATTGCTCACATCAATAAATGTATACCTAATATCCGTCGATTGTGTTTGAATATCGACGATTTAATTCATTCAACTGACTCTATAATCGAGAGTGAAGCCTCTTTTCGGTTTCCACAGCTTCAAGCATTGGTTGTTTCTGCGGGAAAATATTCAGTTGTCATTGCCGTCCTTAGACGTTTCGTTATGCCGGAACTACTCTCGTTATCCCTGAAATCTATCAATTGTTTTAATGAACGGTTTCTTCCGTTTAATTTCCAAAGTTACAAGCTGTACGCTTCCATTCTTTCCACCTAACAGCGCATGGATTGGACTTGAATCTCTTTTTGAAGTCCTGCAAGGAACTCCGCTGTCTCGATTTTTTCTCATGTATCCTTGGCGAAACTTTTTTCACGGACCTCCTTCAGCGTGGAAGCACGATCCTACCTTCACTGGAACGGATCAGTCTATGGAGTACGATCTGGTCTCTTGAAGACCTCACGACGTACCTCACATTGCGCCGTACTGCTCTAGATCAAACAGTGTCTAGTCCAGGTACACCCATAGTATCTATTTTCGCTCCCAAAGACTTTCAACGGGGAGTACTTGGGATAGTGGACTACGATACAGATGATGACGAAGGCGAATTTGATGATCATATGAATGACACCGAAGATGAGGACTGCCGGATGAGGGAGAGGGAAAGAATGCATGCCAAGCTCAGCAAAGGCAGGGAAAAAGCTGTAGAGATGGGGATTCGATTTACAAATGACTATATCTCCATGGTTGAAGTATAAGCTCGTTCCAGCTTCGCTTGTAGGAGGACAAAGGGACAGAAACTGGGCGGCGTACCCGAAGTAATATTTTTCACTCATCGGCTTGAGTTTTCTTCTACCCATTAGCAGGTAGAATCACGTTATTTTTTTATGGCAAGTGTCGCTTCGCTAGTCTGGTACCGGAGTTCTCTTTTACTCAGATTGAAATGCTAGTTTGATACCTTTTTAAAATATAAATTCGTTAGATTTACAAAGAACTCAGTAACCTAAGTAAATGCTAGCATTCTTCTGGCTAAATACTTAACTCTCGTCGGAATCGACGATAATCTCTTGCAGTTAGCTCCCTCCTTGATTAGCACCCGAAGAAACTCACGTTTCTTTGTATTTGTCACCACCATATATATTAATAAGATTTTAAATACAAAGAATCTGTTCCACCTCTTCTCACTTCCTCATTCCTGCTTGTCAAACTGGTGATCGATAAATTTAATTTAGAGTCTCCAAAGCACCTTTACGTTCCCAGTATCCCATCCAACGATCAATCTCCTCACGCCCGAGTTGTGGAAGATTATCCGGATTCAAGGTGGGAGCATTCACTACTGTTTGCGTTGTCTCATAGTCCGCTAAACCCATGGCCTCCCTTTTCTCTGGACCACTGGACACGTCAGTCGGAGAAAGACATGCATGATAGAAATCAAGGAGATGCAAGGCAGGATTATTGTGTAGGGCTTCTGGAGTTCTGGGAACGGCTTCTAGTCGCTTTAACCATTCGTTGAAGGGAATCGTAGGGACGCCGAGGTTTTCAGCGACATTGCCTATAACGCTCTTCCAGGTCATCGGTCTAGGATGGACAAGATGAGCAAAGGTGCTTGAACTATTCCGAAGCTCAATAATGGCAGACGCAGCCACATGGAGAGGAACAAAGGACACAAGCTATCGAAGTTTTGTGAGCAAATAATGGCGATTAAATGGTGGAAAAAGCTACACACCCCTTGGGTCTCAGGAGCTCCTTTAACTACCTGACTAGCTCGCACGAGCGATGGGAACCATTCACGGGCATTCCAATTGCCGTTTAGACCACCGGAAAGTTGTCCGACCCGTATTATCACAGGTTTCAGTGCGGTATTGCGGTGGGCGGCCTCAAGGATTTGTTCTGAAATCCATTTGGATTCACTGTATCCCGCCATGTTGATCAGACTCAAGTCTGTGACCGGCTCTTCCGCGACAGGAGGTAAGTTGGACCACGCTAGAATTTCAAGTCAACATCTAAATTCCAGAGTTGCGAAGAGAAACAACGCACATTTGATATTGCCAATACTGCTAGTAAACATAACACGAGGAGGAGTTGGAAGGGGTGATCCAAGTGCTAGATCAACCATGTAGCGTACTCCACGGATAGCTGGCTCAAATGAAGCCAACGATAAATTGAAGTCCACCCTCCAGGCTAATATTCATACAAACATTAATATTTTTGATGAGGAATCACCGGGGAAACGTCTTACCATTATGAATTATTGTCGTTACTGAAGACTGGATCTAAACAACAATGTCAGTTAGTATTGCTCATAATCATAATAATTTATTGACATACTTCTTTGAACAGCTCGGGGTCTATAGCAAATCCTTCCACGGCCGTATCGCCTTCAACATAAACGATTTTCCCAGAATCCAACAAGGAGAGGTCATTTCCTCTATCCGTGAAAGCTTCAATATGCCTTTCGAGAGAAGATTTCTTCGAAGGGCGGTTGAACGCATAAATTCGAGTTATCGAAGGTAGCGTCACTAATTGCGCCAGGATTTGTGAACCTAATCCACCTGTGCTTCCCGTTAGAAGCACCACTTCTCCTTCGCCTTTGATTGGAGGCTCAGCAGGCTTGTGTACCGGCCAATTTTGCGTATACTTCTGCACAACGTTCTGGATATGTTGTAGTCGTTCTGCTGCTGGATCTGCTTGTGTACTGGACCCGTCGTTGCTCTGTGAAGCGTTGGCAACCAACTGAGCCAGGTCGTTCACTGTAGGGTGCTGGTAGACAAAATTGGATGGTATCTTCTGTACAATGGATATAGGGGCCACTTGACGAAGGCCATGGAGAAGGGTGTTACGGATATACGTTGCTTGAAGGCTATGTAATAAATTGACATTAAACGAATTGGATAAATAAGGGTTTATGAAGACTTACCTATCACAGCCAAAGCTGAATAAATCATCTGAATCTTTCATTGCGTTTACATCCTTCATGATTTCATGTACAACGTTGTGGACAAATTCGCGAGTGTCTTCCAAGGGCCACCCACCATTCTCGGTCGTGGTAGTCGGAATTGGGATGCTTGTTTGAGTCGAGTCGTCCACGGCTTCGTAGATCTCCTCGATCTCGTCTGCGTAATCCTTCAAAATTGCTCCTCGACGCGCTGTATTCTTCACGGTGTAAGAGAATGGCTTGGATGACGACGCAACCAGTATCATCTGTCAGTGGCGAGTTATTATCAGATTTTCACAGTAATTCCAAACCGGATATGTATATGTACCTCTTTAAATATCCTTGAGTGGGCGGGGGCGTAATCATTGGCTTCCTCGATATTTGGCCTAATACAAAGTTAACTGTCAGTTCTTAATGAGATATACTTGTTATAATTAAACACAGACCATATAAGATTTCTGAATTTCTCCAGACCAAGTCGTTGGACATCATCATAGGACTTGGGCTCAATGAGGACACCATTGGAAAGCTTCCCTCTTCCAAACATTAAGGCGGTCCTTACATGAGGATTTTTCATAATGATGTGTTCTTGGAATAATTGCAATTAGTGAATAGGTGTGTCTCGGAATAAAATAAAGCTCACCAATTGGACCAGGATTCGTCTAGTCGGCAGGCGGGAATAAGCTTCAACTATTACACTGTAAAAAAAAAGAATCTACCTTCTCGCCAGTACTCAACATTATCTGATCATCCTTTCTTCCCATAATTCGAAATAGGGTATGGTCGATCTCGTGTCGTTGAATTATATCACTGGTAGCGTATGCTGGTACGCCATCGATTTCCATATTGATAGCAGAAAGATGATGCGTCTCGCATTGCTACAAAAGTTTGTGATCCATTAGTCATCATTTCAGATGGAACTAAACGCAGAAATACGCACCTTGAATATAAGCTCAAAGGTGTCGGGGCCAGCAGTATCTGAAGGTAATGCTGGGGAGACATTCGAAGGGAAACGGAACCATTCGTAGCCTTCCTCGTGATGTTTCGCTGTGAGAAGGTCAACCTATTAGTAATTAGAATCTAAGGATACGTTGTAACGACTTACCATCGATTTCAGAAGCAGCTCCAAACTCAGTAGCTCCATATATAGTTACAATATTTACACCTTCTTGATGCAAGAACCTTCCAGTACGTTCGCTAAGTGGTCCGCCACCCCAATACTGAATATCATTTATTAAGTTGATCATTTTATTCCTAATGACATACTCACAATTACTTTCATTTTCTTGAGAACTTCGACATTCTTGCGATCAGCTGCCCAAGCCTGGAAAAGTAGCTTTAAGCGTGAATCATAAATATTTTAAAGAGATGCGACATACCTCAAGAAAACTAGGTACTGAGAAAATCACTGTAGCATGGCTGTCTTGAATTTCTTGTAGAAAGCGTTCTGGATCCGTAAATGACTTTAAACCAGACGGGAAAGAGACAGCACGAATACATCCAGAGATCTACGTGAAAGTCTTTCGGTATAAAATCTAATTTGCATTAAGACCAAATACTTACTGCAGCCCAACCGGTGGAAAGAATACCCATAGCATCTATATGTGATTAAAATTAACAGGCATCACTAAAAATAATTATGAAGACGAACGGAAAATAGGGGAATTATGGACTGCCATTACTTCGCCACATAAATCGTTGTCACCGTAGTCTGATCATTTATCAGTAATCATCGTCTGAAGATATTGATGCTATACATGCCTATCGCTTTTGCCCACTCCATTAAAGTTCTGTGCGTCAAAACGAGGGGCTTAGGGAACGCGGTCGAACCTAGATATAAATTAAATCAACATGAAAATCAACGACAAAGAGGAAAGGCAATATACCGGAGGAATGTAAAATAAGAGCAGATTGATCCATAGAATATGATATTACCGATTTACTCATGTAATGTAATGAGGCGTCTCGGGGAGAATAGAGGTCCGTGAATGTGGGGAATGAGATAATTGAAGGGGTATTGCCTTGTTCTAGGTGGGTCATAGCTTCAGTCGCCAATGTCTTGATTTGGGTTTGTTCACTATTGACCCAAAGGTATTTGGCCTTCTTGGCAGTAATTAAATGTGCCACAGCAAGGGGAGAATTACGAGTAGAAATTAAGAATGGGAGAATACGTTGACCTGCTCCTGAATGGGTTAGACGCAAAAGGGCAAGTACGAATGTAGTATAAGATAAAGGTTCTACAAGCAATGCATCAGAATATTTAAAAATAAAAGGAGAGTAATTTTGGATATTACCTGCTGAAGAAAGCACTCCCACGACTATGGGTTCTCCGGTAGCCTTGTCTCCCATCAATGTCTCAGGGATTTTGGAATGAATGATATCAACACCATTGGCAATACCAGCTCCGAGTTTTCCCCATGTAATAAATTGCTGTATATGTGAGTCAAATACTGCGCTATATAGTTAATGAGATATCTAACCTGCTTATTCTCTTCGTCTGGAAAAGTAAACGCAGGTACATTAGTTGAATTTTCGGCATGCCATTCGTAGACACGGTCTAGAGTGATGTCCTTGTCGAGAGGAACAGGGGTGAATTTGGCTTGAGTGGACATGGTTGTGAGAGGTTGTGAAGAATGCGAGACGTTTAAGTTGGTTGTTTGTTGTTAGATTGCATGCTACGATGCCCTTTATATACCAACACTGAAGCAACGAATTCCCGATGTCAGCTATCGGATAGTCAACTGTTCTAGCTCAGCATAGAGTTCGGATTGCCATCCCCTATCGGACACATAAACTTGTATTACGATATTTCTCATTGAGACTGCAAATATAGGTGAAGAAGAGTTGGAATTTGGCGCGGCTCCAAGGATTGGACTAAGACGAGATGAGTGGACGAAGTGCGCCGCAAGGATTTACCCTGCGTCCATATTACGCATCACGGCTAAATGGAAATAGAACAAGCGCCAACTCAAAGACCAATGGGAGTGATCGTTGGTTTCTAAACTTAGTGGTAGAAGATTCTATTTAAGTCACCGACCGTTCCAAGCGCGAGAAAAGAACACCACAAGGGCCGGCGACCGGAGACTTATTTTTCAGTCGACTCCACGATTCGGGCTTGGGTTTTCGTTGCGTGTATGTCACTTGTATTATTATATCAAAATGGAATTCTGAGATTTAGTGGGAAATGGAAGCGCGCACATCATATGTAGTCCCCGCCTCCTTAGTAATTCGAGTTTACGAGAATGGAGAAGGAAAGGGTGTTATGAGGCCGATATGAATGCCCTTTCGTGAGTCCCAAGCGTATCCTAAGTATCTGTCGATCACTTTTACTACAAACAGTAACATCCCGGCGCTAAGTGTTCGGTTGTCCCCGGTTCTGCTTTCTTATTGGTGCTTCCCCCATTCCATGACGTGATCACATTGACTGCAGGAATCATGCTTACGTTCACTTTTTTACTTGCATTGTCTTTTCACATGTTAATCTCAATGTCTTTTCACATGCTAATATCAATTTCTTTTCACATGCGTCGGCTTTGCTTTCTGGTATATAAACTGCGTCAAGCTGTCCTCTTTCCTTGTCCCTTTCTCTCCTCTCCCTCTCCGTCTCTCACCTCTCACTCCTCTCTCTCTCCATCTCTCAAACCTATAAGGTAAGTTATATTGTACCCATCATGTGTATGCATTTTGCTGATCAATATCTATCAATCTTGGCTATTGGCTTTTTGGCTGGCTTTGCTGTGCTTGTTGTTTTTTTTTTTTCGTGTTTTTGTTTTTTTTTTGTTTTTGTGGTTGAAGTTGCTCCGATGTCTCAGTCTCAAACTACATTTCTTTGTCCTTGGGTTCCCATACAAGAAAGCAACTCTTTCGATCGTGTAATGCTTTGGGGTAGAAATGAGCTAATTTCATTTAGTGCTCGTTTAGATCCTTCCAATGTCTCGACTACATATACAAAGCTTGTTTATAGTGATTTATTGTTAAATGATTTTATAGAATACTCTGATATGGTTTCTTCGATGACTTTGGTTCAGTTACTTGCAGTTCTGCGTGAGTTGTCTCCTCACGCAGAATTATATTGTCGTTTGGCTACATTGAACGTGATAAATGTGGTTGTTTGTCTATTCCAGTGTCGTTACACTATTGAGCTTCTCAATAGCCTTGCGGGTCCTGGTTTTTGGTCTGAAGCTATATATGTACCTGAACCCGTTGTACTGTATGCGATGCCTTGGCTTGCGATATCTAGAACATCGCAGATCAATAATGTTGCTAAGTTGAGTCGACCGTCCCTGCAACGCAAGTGTTCCGATCTGCATCTCCCCTTGCCCAAACGCACTTACACGCGTTTAGTCTTGGCAACAGCTATTTGCGACGATATGGATAAATTTTCTCACTCTCTGCATACGCGATCTTCAGAATCTTTGCTTGAAGAGATGTCAATGCTTGATCCATCCAACCTGCTCTCTGATTCAATTACACGTCAAAAGCTCTTGTCTACATTTGTTGTGTTTCGCTACGGACCTGACATATTTACAGAAATGTCCCGATCATTCGCCTTGGATACTCGTGTGCGTCGTAAGGTTGTCCGTAAAGAGCAGCATGATACTCTCAAAGCCGCTCGCTTAGCAAAAGAAGATCAACGACGTTCACAATGGCCCCAATTAGTGTCTGAAGATGTGATCCTGTCGTGTTGCAGAGATTATTACACGGCTACTATTTGGTCTAATCCGGCTTGTTGTGCGGCATGTGGTCGAAGGCGTCATGGTAAATCTTTACATAGGACTTTTGTCTCTGAAGATTGTGAGGAATTGCCTTTGAATTTAGAGATTTTACGACTTACCGATCCATACATTATTAAACATTGTATTCTCAATCAATTGTCTGCCGAGTTACTATTTGATCACTCCTTGTTAGACGGTTTGATGATGGATAAGGACGGAGTATTCTCGGTCTCTAATGGTGTTGGTATCGATCTTTGTGGTGAATGTCATTCAGCGCTGGTGCAGGCACGTGTGCCTAAGTTCGCGTTGAAAAATGGATTGTATAGGGGTCACTTACCTCCCCAATTTGCTGATTTGACCTGGATTGAAGAGATGGTATGTTCTATATACCGAAATACTGCTTTCGTGATTCGATTATTTGATTCGTCCTCCGAATCCGTCCCTCGCGTCTTTAAAGGTAATACTTGCGCTCATGAAATGAATTTTCTCTCTACTGCTAAATGTTTACCTCGTACCCCTGAAGATATTAACGGCATGATCAGTGTGGTATTAGTTGGTACAAATAAATTCGACCCTGCGAAGGCATGTGATATTTTTAATGTCAGGCGCTCAAAAATACGTGATTTTTTGGCTTGGCTTCAAGCTCACAATTTATTATACAGAGACATTCCCCTGCACGATGATATCATCGACCTGTATCCCGAAGATGGATTGCTTCCAGGTCTTGCAGATGCTGTTATCCATAATATCGTTAGTGACCCTGATTTGCTATTGCAGAATGAGACTGCCGGCTTAGCAGAACACCCCAGTGATTTGTTTTCGCAGACAGCTAAGCAAGACGACAAGCCCTACATAGAGAAAATGGGGATGTCTGATCCTGAAGGTGATCGACTGACTGCTCGAACATATACTGCAGCCGCTCTGAGAAATATTGCAGCATCTGTTGCCGTAGTTGCGAATGATAAGCCTTCTTCGGATAAGTACCCAGATCTGATCATTCATCATGGTGAGCCGATTCCAGAATATAACAACCCTAAGTTATTCCCTGGAATGTTCCCGACTCTTTTCCCATATGGATTCGGAGGTTTTGATGACCATAGTCGACCGACGTCCATTAGTTTCCAGGCCCAAGCAAATTATTATTTTGATATCACGGATCACCATTTTCGTTATCATAATGCATTTATGTTTGTGGTGTTTAATATCATTCAGAGAAGAACATCTCACCTTCATACTTATTTTACTGTTCGTAAGGCCAATTTTGAATCTGTATCAAAGAAACTGTGCGGTTTGTCGGCTGAGCTTATAAAATCTGTTGCTCTACATCTCGAGAAAGAGCAACCATATGCCGAGTTATCTGCCGATCAGAGAGACGTTTTTGATTTGTTGCACAATGTGAATACTATAGCTGCCAAGATTCCAGGGTCGCAAGCCAGCAAGGTTCTGTTAAGAAATGAAATAAGGAGTTATACTAGTCTCTTTGGTCTGCCACATATTTACCTTACAATGAACCCTAATCCGGTACATTCACCACTCTTTCAGGTTATGTTTGGTGATAAAAAAGTAGATCTCACCTCTCGTTTCCCTTTTCTTGTAGAAGGTGCTGAGCGTGCACGAAGACTTGCTCGAGATCCTGTTGCAGCGGCAGATTTCTTCCAGTTTTCAATAGATATGTTTCTAGAACATCTTTTAGGATGGAATTCCAAATTGCGTAAATCATCTGAAAAAGGAGGGTTATTCGGTCATATTCGTGCATATTATGGGACAACTGAATTCACAGAGAGAGGATCATTACACGGACATTTCCTAATCTGGCTTGACGGCGGATTAAATCCCAACGAGTTACATAAAAGGTTGTCTAGTGATGCCGAATTCCAGACCCGATTTTTCGCTTTCTTTGAGCAGATCATTAAACATGACCTTCCTGATATAAATATTGAAGTAGAAGATGGTTTTGAGCCGAGGACTCAGCGCCCTCCTCATCTGGATATTGATGACTGGGATAATATTTTTGCAGCGGAAGTTAAGCGGTCTGGAGAAGTATTACAAAGGCATAAGTGTCGTCCAGTCTGTCATAAATATGGTAATGAAGACCGGTGTCGTTTCTTGTTTCCACACGAGGTTGTCGAAGCTTCTTATTTTGATTCCGAGACGAATTCTGTGGTATTGCTGTGTCGTGATTCCACTGTTAATTATCACAATGCATACATACTTGTTTTCTGTCGCCACAATCATGATCTCCGGTGTATTTTGTCTGGTAAAGCTGCCAAGGCAGCAATGTTTTACATCACTGATTATATAACGAAAATGGACCTAAAAACTTACCAGTTGTTATCTTTAATGTCCCACGCAGTCGCCAGAATGCCTGATACCTCTGAAAAGACTCCTGTAGATGCTGCTAAACTTCTTCTGCATAAGTGTCTCGCTCAATTTAGTCGTCAACAACAAATTCACTCTCAGCAAGCAGCACGTGTTATCAGAGGTGAAGGCGATGCTATTTATTCTCATAATACCGTGCCTATGATGTCAAGTCTAATGATGAAGTATATGGATACGACTTACCCATCTTTCCTTCACGATGATGTTGATGATGCATCTTCACAGATCGAAGTTGAACAGGATCATCCAGATGATGACATTCAGTCGGAAACATCAGACAATATTGAGGAATCGAGAGAAGAGGTTGTCGAAGGAGCTGAGCGAGGTTTCGAAGATATAACTCTGCGCCTTCATTTGCAACCTGATGGTTTTTTTTCTCAATCTACACAAGTCCATGATTATCTGTATCGTTCCGTAGAATTGAAGGATATGTGCTTCTATGATTTTGTCAGATGCTGTCGCGTTGAGAAAGTTTCGAACTCTACTAAAAAAACCTTACCTGAAATCTCAGCTGGTGTGTTGCCAAGATTCGAATTAAATTTGCCACATTCTCTCGCAGTGTCTCATAAAATTTTAGTTCACACCAATCCCTCAGAGGATTCACCTGATAATGAGATTGTTCCCAGAGTTATAGGTGGGTCTATTCCTAGAATGTCCGCTGGTGAAAAATATTACCGCTTCGTCGTGGCACACTTCAAGCCTTTTTCTGCAACTTGTCCTTTGGTTCCTAAAGAAACATCGTTTAAAAATATATATCAATTGTATGCATTTTCGAAGAAAAACTTATCGGTTATTGCTAATTGGGACGCTATTCATGAATGTGAAGATGAGAGAGATGCGGAACGTTTAAGGAAACGTACCAACATGCTAAACGGTGCCTCTCAAATCACTTCTGAACTTCTATTTCAGCCAGGCAATAATGATGACAGTATTGATCTCAGTTCCTACGCAAATTACTCTTCTGAGGTGGATCTTAGAATGCTTGCGCGAGTGCTCGAATATCAACGTTGTGGTTGGCTCGCTCGACCATCCACAAATGAGGTTGACTTACTTAAGGATTCCGTTGATGATTCATTGACAGCTGCTACTGACAAAAACGTCGCGGGTTGGTCAAAGGCTGTAAAAGAACAATGCGCTAAATTAGAGTCTTCGAGATTAAGAAAATTGAATCCTACCGCACAAGTTATGACAGCTCTTTCTGTTAACTCTAGTGAATCCTGTGGATCCATTGTTTTCCAGCCTGAAATTGCAAATCGGAAGCCTTATACCCAAGTCGGAAAGGAGCTTGAAGACATATCGGAAGAGTCGGTTGGCAAGTCTTCCAGAACGGAATTAAATAGCAATAACTCGCCCGAAACGGATATTCCTGCTGAATCTCCTCAAAATAGGCTGGAAAATATTGGGAATGAGTACTGTCTAAACTCTCGGCAATGGATTGGTTACCGAGTCATAGGAAATCAATTTTTAAAGGAACTTAAGGCTGGCGAGACTGCAATGCCCAATCCCCCTTCTCTGCGTATGATGATGACGGGGCCTGGGGGGACAGGAAAAACACACGTTATAAAGGCCGTTAACGCACTTATGAATTCCTATGGTTACGGGCATACAATTCGCTATCTTGCACCTACTGGCTCCGCGGCCGCTCTGATTGATGGGACTACTATACATACAGCCTTCGGTATTAGCATTCAAAAGGCTCGAAATGGTAAATCCTCCAGAGGTGTAGGAGAATCGGAGTCAGTCGTCCATGTCAATATCCAGAATCGCCAAAAATTGCGTGATGAGTGGAAGAACGTAACGTTGGTACTAGTCGATGAAGTGTCCTTGGTCAGTCAAAAACTGCTGTCAGAGATTGATCACGCTCTTCGGTATGCGAAAGAAATGCCTGATACCTGGTTTGGAGGAGTAAATATCATATTTGCAGGTGATTTCTTACAATATCCGCCCGTAAAAGGTGTTCCTTTGTATCGTCCTGTGCAACGCCTGAGTAATCGGGAAACCAATGATGAAATTGCAAGAAGACTTGGACGTCTCGCGTGGAGAATGGTTGATACAGTCGTGGAGCTGGAAGAACAAAAGCGAATGGCTACTGATCCAGGATACGCAGACGCAGTGTTGCGCCTTGGAAAAAGGACCTGTACAGAAGACGATGTAAGCTTGTTTAATAGTCGCTGCGTTCAGTATGGTTTTGATATGAGTACAGATGATAACTTACTCACAACTGCCATCGTTCCTACAAATAAACTCAGAGAAGCATTAAATTTAAAAAAGGCAAAGGCGAACGCTACTGGCAACAATACTCCCGTGCTCGTTGCCTGTGCCGCTTTGGACATAGCTATAGAAGGTACCATTGATGAGAATATGAGGAAATACTTGTTAGGTAGAGATTTTTCTAAGTTGCAAGGTTCCTTGCCTGGTGCGATATCATTGTACGAAAGTATGCCCGTTGTCTACAAAGGTCGCAATTTGACGGACTTGAAGGTCACTAATGGCTCTCAAGGAATTGTGATGCGTATAAATACAGGTGTATGTTCTTTTGGGTATCAGTACACGACATCTGTTCTTGTGTACTTTAAGGACAGTCCGATACAGTTACCAGGTTTGCCAAAAGGCTGGATCAACATCGTCCCTGCTACGTGGTCTGTAACCATATCAGATTATCATACATCAAACGTCAAAGGGAAAGATAAGCCTAGATTACGATTTAAACGCCTACAAGTACCTCTACAACCTGCTTTTGCTGTGACGGGCCATTCTGCTCAAGGGAAGACGTTATTGAGAGTGATGTTCGATTTGACTGAAGGTGGTCACGCTGCTTACGTGGCTGCGTCACGTGCTACATCTCGTCACGGTTTCTTCATCACACATCCTGTCACGCTAGCGCATCTGAACAAACGATTGGATCCTGACCTCTTGTTCGAGAGAAGACGGTTGGATGCTCTATTCCATAACACTCTGATTAAACAGGGGTTTCTAAATGGAGAGCTGGTTACAGTTCCAGATCCTGAGACAGAAGCTGGCAATAACTACTACCCCTCAGTGTGTTTTATGAATCCTCAGAAGCGCAAAAGACACCCTACAGATTCCGGTGTTCCAAGCACACCTGCTAAGCATTCCAGACCCTCTCAATTCGTTAGTACCACTCCGTCTACTATCACATCTTCTCCATCAAGGACTCCTCGTAAATCCAAGTCGGGCACGGCTACGCCACGCACTAAATTGACACCGTCCAAGACCACCCCTGGTACAGGCAAAACAATTCCTATACCTCCGCTTAAGGAGATTAATGCAGGACTGGTGCTCAAAAATATTGTGCATTCAAAAAATAATAGTGGAAATAGAATCCGTGAGTTTTCTGCTTTCACTTTCGATACAATGCCTGTTAATAATCAACATGCTTCACATGTTTTCGATAGTCCAGGTTGTTCGTGGGACTCTGTAAATTGGTCATGCTCTTACGATGCGGTGTTCATGTCACTATGGAATGTTTACAGAGGTTTATCCGTAAGAGATCGAGAATGGCTGTCGGAGCAGAATGACATAGCACGTTCTCTGGTTGGTTATTTCAATCATCTTGACCTCCTGACAACTCGTGTTGACTCTCGACTAATAGATGATATGAGAAATCTTTTCCGGGAAATAATGTTCACCCATCGTCCAGACTTGTTTCCTAGGTATGGTCCTGTTTCCATATCGGCATCGTTGTTATTGGAGCATGTTTTATTTGCGCAGCGTAATCGGCTTATGGTGTTCTCTTGTGGCTCTTGCCTGGCCACCCATAACACGGCTGATCGACCAGCGCTCGTTCAGATATACTGTGTTCCTGCCAACTTATCTCTTTTAGGTCATGATCGACTATCCACTGTAACCACTCAAGACTGGATCGACTCCATGATGATCCGTTATGTTTCAAATTCCTCATGCATATCAATTTCATGTCCATCTGGCCTGATATCTCTCGTGACTCGTCCGGTGATCGTCATTTTGAATCTGGATGGCGCCAGTAGAACACGTACAGACGTCTTAGAAAAAATCTATATCGATATAGCTGGTGAGCCGGTGTTGTTTGAATTGGCTGCAGTTATCTTAAATGGTTCAAATCATTTCACGTGCAACTTGGTAGACAATGGTGTGTTCTGGGACTATGACGGAGCGTTAAGAAGTGGACGGCCCCTTCGCAGGCTTGCCCCGTCCATTCCGATGTGCATCGCTGCCATTACTGAAGGTGCTCGCAGCATCGATATGCTGGTGTACAGGTGCCATGATTCGATCACCCATCCATAGCACGCATGTGAAAATGTGTCGTATGGGTGTCGCTTGCTGATCCGTCCCGGGAGGACATACTATAGGTCTGAAAGGTTATTGTGTTGGATTCAAATTTCCATAAAAGGGTGCGTCGTACTCTTATATTTTTCAGTTCCACTCTTTTGTGACTGGCTTCGACTTTGGCTTTATTCTTCACCATGGCTGCCGCTTCACTCCACAACTCCGCCATCAAATCTAAAGTGCTCCCAGAAGAGGACTTCGAACGCTCTCCTTCACCCGACTTCTTCGCCCATGACTTCGAAAACTCTGATGAGGTCCAGGTCCAGGCGACTGCTCCGGTTGCCCTGTGGACCGACACAGATATTCGTGCTGTTCAACGTGTTCTCAAATCCGTCAACTCCCCTACGCGTTCTAACTACGTCGATCGCTATGAGGTGTCTTTCAATAAGCAGCTTCGGTGTCACGAGTGGACCGTTATCGGAACCAATCGACTCGCCGTCATGCATTTCGTTGCCAGGATTGATCGTCGAGCGAGTGGCTGCAAGTTGGGTCCATATGGTAATCAGGAGTTTGCTAAAGGAAAGGTACGGCAATGGATTTTCTTTTCTTTTATATGTTCATTTGGATGATATATTCATACTCTACTATATTATCTGCTTTAGGACGCAGATGCCCTTAACAAGCTCAAGTTTATTGCAGCTTTCTCCGACATTTCCGATGCCCCTAAGCATCTGGGGAAATACGCGAAGTATCCTGAAGACATGATGAGCTGGTTCGAAATGTCTCTAAACGAAGCATTGAATTGTGTGTTTCTCTTCTTTCTTATTTAATTATTCTCATTTTGATTTCTGTATGCTTTGGTCATTTTTTGTAGCCAGTAAATCCGCTGACGGCGGTTCAGCGAACGTTCATTCCTTCGTGCGTGAGGACTCGGATCGCGGGACCACCTACATATTAGGGCACACTCCCCCTATCATTCCTGAGTTGCCTCAACGAACGACCTCAAATATTGGCAAAGGTGCCATCGGTAGTACGTATGCTGATTCTTATCATATTTATTTGGGACTAACTTTTCAATGCTGTAGCCGGTATTCGTAATTCACCCTCTAAACAGGCTCGTAAGCGGATTGTCTTGGAAACACTCCCGGCTGGTACGTCGCATTTTAATTTGCTCTATATATCCTGCTTATCTATTCATACCGTAACACACTAGACCCTAAAGATCTCAAACTGGTCCATCTTTTCGATCCCGAGAGCCGTTTCACTTCGTGGGCTAAGCAGGCCAGTGAAATTTCCGTTAATGTTCCTAACTTCAGAGACGCGGATGGGCTTCTTATAACTCCTCGGGATTACGAAACAAAATTGCCGGATAAGCAACTCGTCGAGGTCACTGGCTCATTCAGAATGTATGTACTCTGTTTTGGTCAGTTCTGCTAAGTTGTTTATCTTTTTCGTGGCGTTTTTCTTAGGTGGGAAATTCCTCCTAAGAAAAAGCAGGGCTTCTCCGACAATGGCGCCCGTGCCTTCAATTTCATGATTCAAAAGCTACAAATATTGCCGGCGACCGTTGATCATCATGCTGTACTTACCTCGAGGGCCCCAAGTATATCTGCCAAGTCTGTATCAATTTCGGATAACGTGGATCCAATGGACGATGTGCATGTTTCGGACCCTCTCGTTAGTAAGTAATTCCTTTTTTCACTCCCTTTACGCCTGTGGTCATCATTCCGCTCACGTAGATCATGGTGACGACGCTGGATCAAGCAACACTGCTGCAAATACGGGCAATATTGCGAGGGCGACAACTCCTCAACCAAGCGGCGTCCAGGCTAATATCAATGCAACCCCTGGTTTATCGGGCCCTCTCGCTGCAATGGACTTGGTTTCCACTGCTGTCACTAGTGCGATTGCTGAAGACAACGATTACGCCACTATTTCTGAAGGAGAATATGAACAATCTGGTATCGTATTTTGAACATTTGTCTTTGTATCGTGTTGTTTTTAATTATTCTATATACAGGGAGTTCTCCGTCGAAGAGGAAACAGGATAAACAACATGGATCAACTCGCACTAAAAACGCCCGTGTTACTCGTAGTAATGACCTCGGTTAACGTTGCTAATCGGTTGCACTTTAAAATAAGATAATTTTCAATTTGTTTCTGCATATTTCTCCCTTTCCATTCTCATATTACACTTCTCTATTTAACTCACTTCCCCATACCGAACCCCCCCCCCCCCC
>KN837394.1:40726-60807 GCA_000827215.1 Sphaerobolus stellatus SS14 | reverse complement strand
TTTCCGCAACAAAATAAAAAATAAACCTGTATCTGAAAATAAAATAAAATAAAATCTCATGTATCAAGACTTAGCTAGTAGTACTTAAAATTTCTTTCTTTTTCTTTCTTAGTTTCTTTTCGTATCCTTCTTATAATGAGCCTTTTTCCGTTCCCCTCGACGATGTCATACAGTCCTGGATTTAATATATGCGGATAACTGAAGTAAGCCATATGGATCGCCCCACCTTCACTTGGCACTACCGGCTGCGGAAAGCTACCCGCTGTCGTTACCCGTTACCATCCCCCGATCACTCATTTTAATGAGTGTTTTGTAATTCTCTTTCTCTTTCACGGCAATATCACCATGGTTGATCAAGAAACCAGGCACGAACGATTGAACAAGAACCAGGCATGATCACGCCTTGGCACAAGTAATTCTAAGCAACTCCGGAATCCGAATAATATCAGATGGTCCGCACTTTGTTCTGCAATTCCCATTCACTTCTTCCCCCTTTCATGTCCAACTGCTACCAATGAGACGATTACAGCTTCAAACAGGTACGCATGTCGTAATTTCTTTTTGGTATTTTCTGGAATATGGTTCATTATGATAATAGATTGCGTGCAGTTGTCAGCAAGCTTCATCAGCGTGTTGGCCGACATCGACTTGGGCTCCATGGTATTCAACCTTCTAGGTCCTGGTGAGCTAGGGATGCTTGCTCGAGTTTGCAAGGCTGTGCAGCTTGTCGTCATGTATTATCGCCTGGAAACCTGGTCTATTCGTCGTACGCTTCGACCGTGGTTTCCGTCCCTTGTTGAGGACTTCCGTTCTCTCATGATAGCAACAGGTTCTATGATATCGGGTATGTTGGCATTGAAGTTCATGGGTCGTCATGAATGGTCTGTCAATGAACTGGATCTTTATGTCCAGCCAGAATACGCGGAACAAGTCATAAACTGGCTGTGCTTGAAAGCCGGGTATCGTTTTACGGACGTTACCTACGTTCGCGACTTCGAGCGTTCTCTAATATTACAGGGAAACGCAAACTCTGACGACCGTTTCCACGAATATTCCGACGCCCACGAAGTCACTTTCTTACGTCTCGAAGACGATGCCGGAAACGTTTTACAGAAAATCAAGGTCGTGAAAGCATTTCACTCGAGCATCGCATTGATACTGGGTTCTCATTCAAGTGCGTCTTTCTTTTTCACTTGAAGTATATGACATTAACATTTTAATCGGATTGTCTTTCGTATCAGCGTATTTGATGAACTTCATTACCGGCGTCGCGGCATATTCTCTGTTCCCCAAATTAACATTCATCGAATACTACGGAGTCGGCAGTGTTAACGAGGACACTGCTACGACGACTGACCGGCTACACTATAAGGCTTTAGGATTCGAAACTATTGGGCCACGCGTTCCGGCTACTTCGCTTCCTGACATTGTGAAGAATCGACATCGGTATGTCGGTGACAAGGATACTTGGCTCTTGTGGCTAGACCATCCAACGATTCGGAAATTCTCACTCTTCGATGAAACTATTGTCGTTAACAATTGGATGCACTATATTCGGAACAAATGGTATCCTAATTCTGGTGTTACTCATCCAGTCTGTCGCATCCACTATCGAGCCGTGGCTGACATTTGTCTGCGTTTCACATACACTATCGCGGTTCCATTCGATGAAGACGTGCAAGCGTGGATTGATTATATGCGTATCACGGAAGTCAGACGTATGGATCGTCCGACTCTCACATGGCTTTTCCGATTCTTCAAACGTATACGGTGTCGGCACCCTCCTCCAATTACCCACAGGAACGAGTGGAACCTGTAAGTCGTTTATCTTTTTATATTATCCGTATGATTCACTATGGAATAAAGGCACGATCGGAGCTTGGCAACGGTGGTAGCATCATGGTTCGAAATTCGTAATCCGCAGAACATCCGATGGCCACCCCAAAACGTATATTAAGTAGTTTATTAGTGTAAAACCACGTTCATTTATGCTCATGTTTTCCTTTATTACGTAGTTTACTACTGTAAAAGAACGATGGTTGCATTTAATCCATAATTTTTTTGGCACATGTTTTCCTTTATTACGTAGTTTATTACAGTAAAAGGTCGATCGTTGCATTTAATCGAGTGTTTTTTTGGCACATGTTTTCCTTTAAGCCGGTGATTCGCCGAATGAATAAAATCTCTGAATAGTCTGTCGTCCTGAGTACAATGCCTCCTTTCAATCTTTGCGACCCCTCGTTCACTGACGACCTAGAATGGAGACATGATGACGGTATTCCATACGCCGCCATTCCGGGTGTGCCAGGACCTGCCGTCTTGGAAATTATTGGTCGCTTTCGGCATGACAACTACTTCCACTTCGACACAGTAGGAAAAGCATACACCGCTAATACTTATAATTGCGCTCAAAATGTTGCGGTGGCGTACCTTACCTCTCCTGAGCACCACTGCCTCCATTACGGGATTTTATGGTTGAAAGCTCGTCTTGTATTGGAGAAGTTGCGTGATATGTTCGAGGAGACAAGGCCAGAGAAGTCTATTGGAGGAGTCGTTGAGTACCAGGACATTGTGTTCCTGCACAATCTTTACCGCTTGAAGGCAGGATGCCCTGTGAACGAACAATGTACTTTTCACATTTTCTCTTATTTGCTCTTTCGGTTAACTAACGTTATTGTTTCAATTTTCTGCTCTGCTTTTACGTCTTTCTAGATAAAATCACAGAATGCGAACATACGAAAAGTGACTGTTTAATTGAAGAAAATGAAACGCGTAAGCAACTTGACTTATCCAAATTAAACCTATCCTAACGATATTTTGTTAACTGTAGACATCTGTTGGCC
This sequence comes from Sphaerobolus stellatus SS14, assembly GCA_000827215.1. Lineage (NCBI taxonomy): Eukaryota > Fungi > Basidiomycota > Agaricomycetes > Geastrales > Sphaerobolaceae > Sphaerobolus > Sphaerobolus stellatus. The sequence continues at coordinate 57,964 of KN837394.1, read as the reverse complement.
TGCTATGAAATATCGTCCCATAGAAGTCAAGACAACTTTGCGCAAATTCTCGCCTTCGCCTATTCCAGTTTATTCCGAAACTGGTAAACTTATTCAACCCTGTATGGTCCCTCATTATCTTGCCGGAGAGTTCGTCAAGGTGGATTTCAAAATGGAAGCGATCGAAACGAATGTGATAACGATCGAGGCCGTGCCTCTCAGAATTACCGTTGTCAAGGATATTTTCGAAATATGTATATAGTCTATTGCGCGCGGAACAAGTGTTGTTATTATACTTTCTTGTTCATAATAAAAGGAATGCATGAACGGTCCCTTCAGGTAGTATAATTTTTTTGCGTATGTAGTTTTCAATCTGTCCCTGACAGTATCTGTCTGATGACTGATCAGTATGATCGATGCTCGTACATAATCACAGGTAACTGACATGTGTTCTAGTATCAATTCCTAATATTTACTAATCCACTTAAGGTATTATTACTTCCGATAATATGAGTTTGCTTTAAATAAGCGGGATACGATACGACAATAATGATAAATATGCCTAAACAGGATTCTACTCTGTCGAATATCTTAGACTCCGAATTCGCTGATGATCTCTTCTGGAAGAGAAAAGGCGACTTCGCTGCACTGGTCCATGTCGCAGATCACAACGAATACGTAACTCTGAGCGTATACTGTCGGCCTATCCTCTCTCGTCCAACCTGGCGCACCTGCGATCTACCTCTTACTTTCCTTCCATGTCGTCTTCGTTTCGGGCAACCTCATCTAGAATTAGGCACGACAATGGAATGGACTCTTCTCCAGCAAGAAATGAACAAGATCGTACACAAAATCGGTGACGTAACAACCAACACCATTATACCCCAAGTTTTCGAGGGGTGTCAGTTGCGAACCGAATACACTTTTTATCACAAATCCCAAGACGCTGCATGTAACACCTGTGAGAGACTCGTTGCCTGCTCTATAACAATTGGCTAAATGCGTGAATTCACAGACCACCCGAATTTATGTCTCTGCGAATACTCGCTCAAAGGGAATGTGTCATGCTACGAAGTCTGTCCTGCGGAAATCGCCGTCTCTTCAGGTGTGTTCAGTCATTACGTCATAAACTGTTATGTAGCTAACATTCTGTGTGTTGTGTGTTCATAACAGCTGGCGATCCGACATCCATTTGTTGGCCGGTTAATCCTGACAGGTACGATGCCACGTTGAAGTGGGTATCCGATGTGGTCGTACGGCCTCTTCCTGTATACAATCAAGCTGTACAGTTAATGAATCCGTGTTGGTCAAACGAGATCCTAGTCGGGAAACTCGTCAAGGTGAACTTCACCTTGTACGCTGAGCGATGCAACGATCCCACCGTCCATGTACGCGCCCGTTTGCTGAGTATCTACATATTGTAGTGTAGTATACTTAAGGCGAAATCATTATAATGTAACAAATGATAGAAATTTATTAATTACTTTAACTGCTCAGCACTTAGGATGTCGATGACTAATTAGGGAACCCTGTATTAGATCGACCAATAATAGGTCGTCGGATAAAGATTTCTCGAGGCGGGGACTGGCGCTTGCGCCGCTACCGATCGAATATTAGTACCCAGAAAAGGTTTATAATCTGTTCATGTGTATATTAGTACAGTCTACATTGTCAATATCCGTAGCTAAACCAAATTCAAATGGAAATCAAGGAACAGGTCTCGGATTTGGATCTCCAATGATCTATGAAAGCTTGGCTGATTTCTTTCTTCGTCAATTCTTCGTTAACATCCCCACCTCGATTCGGCATGGCAACGGCAAGAGCCGGAGGTAAAAACGCGCAACCAAACAACTTGAGATCCGTTCCACGTCCTAACGATTATTACTTGTCGGAAACTTCGAGAGAACTGCGTTTTTCTTTGTAAATTAAACTCTGTTTAATTGGATGTTGATTGATCTTACATACAGATGTCGTTCAACCTGGCCAACATCGGGCCACATTCCAGCGAGTTCGTCGCATTCAAGGACGATGTCAGCTTCATTACCCAACTGGCTGGGGAAAGGAATAGAAAGGTCGAAAGCTGTTATGGAATGATTGCAGATGTACAACCCAAACTACAAGACCTGAGTTAAAGAAGAACCTCGAGACCGAGTACTGTGAGGTAGTGACTCTGTTTGCTTCAATTCGCCGTGTTCCAGAGGAAATCATGGAAAGGATTATGGTCCTCACTATTTCTGAAGTATTTGACTGGGATAAAAATCATTATGAAAAGATCGGTCCTGGAGCTGTGGATGTCGAAACTCAATCCTTATATGAGACTCGGCTCCATTTGCCGCATGTCTGTCATCGTTGGAAGCGTGTCCTCTACCAGTGTTCCGCCGTATGGACCACGATTGTCATTGCATCATGGGTGTCCGTATCCACCATGAAACATGCCTTGCATCTGAGCAACGCAAGAGTGTTGGATGTCTACCTATTCGGACCATGCAAGTTTGAGTCGTCTGGGACAGTGGACCAGTCAGATGAGGCGACAAGAACGATTGATTTAATCCTCCCGTGCCTGCCAAAGATAGAATATTTTGCGCTGATGTATGATCCGCACACAGAGGATGGAATGGATGGGCCTGAGCTTCCGTTACAATTCCCCATGGTACAAGGGCGGCTCACTCTACCTTCTCTAAAATCTCTCTACATCGAGTTTACAGCCATAATACTAACATTTCCACATTACAGCAGCTCATAACTCGTTGGTCAGAGCACCTTATTGATGCTCTAAACGAACACCAGCTCAATTGCCTCCAAGAATTGACTATGACCATCCAAGTGGAGGGACATATTGAACTTAACAATAAATGTGTACCTTATAGGTCAATTAATCTACAGTTTTTTTCCTAGCATTCAGTATAAGGTTAGAACTTTGCCCTTTCAATTCCCACAACTTGAAGTATTGGCTGTAACCTTGCAAGTAGATATTGCCATCACCATCCTTACACGCTCGTTATGCCAGAATTACTCTCTTTATCCCTGAAACCCGATCATTCTTATGGAGACACAAGAATAAGATATACATTTCCTCCGTGTAGTTCCAAAATTACAAGATATACGCTTTCACTCTTTCGATCTACAAATAAATGAGTTGGATCCTTTCTTGAAGTCCCTCAAGAACCTACGCTGTCTGGATTTTTTCTCACGTTCCCTCGGCTCAACCCACTTTCGGGACCTCCTTCAGCATGGAACTACTGTCCTACCTTCACTGGAAAGGATCAGCATGTGGAATGCGGTTTGGTCTCTTGCAGACCTCATAATGTATCTCTCGCTATGCCGTACTGCTCTACAAGCAGCATCTATTTCAGAGATACCCATAGCTGTATTCACTTACGGTCGCCAAAAATATCACCTGGGAATAATCACGCGGTTAGAGGAAGACGATCCCGATGTCGATGATGATTATCACAGCGAATTTGATAAGGACGAGGCAGAAATGAGAGAAATGTTGTTTGCGCGAGGGCCTGCGGAGAATAGGCATTACAGGGCGGAAGCCGAAGCGATGGGTATTCAATTTATAAATCGCTATATTTCCACTGTTGCATTATAGATTCTCTCAAAGCTCTGATTATAAGAGGGACAGAGATTGGACGGCGTTCTCGTATTTCGTTCAATGTTACTTTTTAGTTATGGAAATAATTACTTCGCTAGATCGGGACCAAGGCTCCCTTTTACTCAGATTGAAATGATAGTTTAATATAGAGCTTAAAAACAATCCCGTTGAATTACAAAAAGGAAATACAGTAAACTAAGTAATGTTGCCACTCTGCCCGCTAATTACTTAACACAAGTTGGGTCCTGCACTTCACTCCGAGTAATAAATCTCTAAATTCAGCGCGAAATATTTATTACAGCATGCATAACTATATATAGTCGCCCTATTCGCTCCGGGACTCAGGCTCCGGAGTGAGTAAATATTATTCAAGGCCGATATTATCAATGCTGGTCATTCGAGAAATTAGGAATCCAATGCGCGTCATATGATGCCCAGTTCTCTCCGAATCCTGAAGTTCTTCGTTTTAAAATAATTATAACTCTACCCAAGGTATTGGGGCGAGATCCAGTTACCTACTCGTTCAAAGTGATAAGGAGGTCAAAAAGTCTCTCTATGAATTTGGCCATTCTTTCTAGGCAACTTACATTGGCTTATCTATCAGTGTGGGTGATGGATGCCTTTTGCTCCTTGTTTCTTTCACTTTATATGCCCTATAGACACTACAATAGTCATGGAAAGTGAGAAATCAAAGTTAAGTCTAGACCGCTCTGTGACTGTCTTTGAAATTCAAGAAGTGTGCACTGTGCACTGAAGGGAATCCGAAGCAGCAAATCAAGTATTACTAAGTAGCGCCAAGTGCTGTTCTTGATTAAATACTTTGTCGATGGTGTGGGGCAGCACTGTGAAGGTTAGGGGAGTAAAAATGACTATCACTAACGACACCTAGATCACGGTGCAGTACTTTTCGAAGGGACCAATCGAACATGAAAAAGATAATCTGATCTGCTACTTCGCTAACTTTCATAGTGCTGCCCTAGGATCATTCAAATGTTTATTCAAGAACCATACCTAACGATACTTTATTTGCTGCTTCTAACTTCCTTTAGTACAGAATTCTTGAATTCAAAAGGTGTAGTCACAGACTGAATTTTTGAATATCCTCCACCAATGTCATACCATGACTAATGTAGTAGTAGCTAGAGGGTATATAAGATCGAAGGAATAGAGCAACAAAAAGCACCCATCGCCCAAACTAAATAGAAGGCAGTTGCCTAAAATGGGTATTGTCGTAGAATCTTTAGAGTACGAGTGATGATGATGATGATAATGATGATAATGATGATAATGATGATAATGATGATTAAGCAGAATCAGCCGGAATCGACAATATTCCGTTCCAGTTTAATTAGTAAGGGCTCTCCCTCCTTATTTAATTAGCATCCGAGAGCTCACGTTTCTTTGTATTTGTGCCGCGTCTATTGTAAACTGTGGTCGCGGCCGGTTTATACAAAAATCTCACGCTAAAAATATTGGGAAATTTATTTATAATAAGTTTGGTTAGTATGTGAGAAAAAGCTTGAATGAGAGAAGCTGTTGAACTTAGGGTGTAAGCACATGTATTTTGGCTTACTTCACGGTATCTCCATGTTCAGTGATATAACATGGAAAGATCAGTCCTGGATCTGAATCCTAAATGCTGTATGAAAGCTTGGCTGATTTTTTCTTCGTTAAAACCCCACCTCGATTCGGCATGGCTGGCAGAGTCCAGCTTGACGCGCCGGCGCCCGGAACTTTTCTTTTGTTCCCTGCAACTTGTCGCCACCATATATATTAATAATATTTTAAATACAAAAGGTCCGTTCCATCACCTCTCACTTCCTCATTCCTGCTTATTAACTGATGGTTGATCAATCTAATTTTAGAGTCTCCAAAGCACCTTTACGTCCCCAGTACAAGTCTTCGCCGTGAACTGAACAACGGATAGTCACTTTACTGCGATCATGTCAATCAACGATGTTCCCGTGCTACAAACCGGCACACGACATGAAGGTCAAAATACCTCACAGTTACCTTACGATGTATGACTTCTTCCCGCCCCCGTTTTCGAACGATTATGATTATCCTTTCTCTTTTCAGCCCGGACGATCTTGAACGGCCGAAACTATGGTGGGAAAACATATAAGTAATCGGAATACCTCCCCAAACTAATTATAGAAGATATCGTCCAAACGGACAACAAAGCCAAGGAGCTCTGGAGCAGGTCCACAAATCACGCATCTCCGCTTTATTTTACTGCAGCATCTTTTTCATTGGATGGCTATGTTTTATAACTTCGAAATATCAACTGTCACTGGATTTCAAGGCCTGTCAAAAGAATTTTCAAAGTAATCTTTATGATCACAACTTCTTGCGGCCATCATCCACATTACCTTTATGGCCATCACAGATCGTTAGACTTGTCGAGTGAATTAACCTCCGGTATTACAGCTCCGAACTTCTCTGCGGAATACAATACCCTGGCCACTTCAAATTTTACAGCCTGCACTCTAATCGTACGATCACGGTTGGAATAATGAATATTCCCACAAACCAACTAATCTTCTTGGACATCACTCGCGTTACTACTTTCACGGCCATCACGGATCGTCAGACTTATGGGGTGAAGTAACCTCCGTAGCTCCACTGGTATTAAAGCTCCGAAATTCTATGCGGAATTACTTATATAGCCAATACCCCGGCCACTTCATGTTCCGCTGCCTACAGTGCTAGTCGTACGATGATTGCAAGTATGGCTATACCCAAAATACAACCAAATATACTCTCAATACTGTAATTTCGATAATACGCCCCGTCTCATAGGCTCTTTCGGAGCATCGCGTTCCGTTCAGAGGATAACGATACAGGACTACTCTGGGTGAATCTGAAGGAGAGCAAAACTGCGAATCAAGATTGATTTCAATTCCTTCGTCTCCGTCACATACCAGCTCCGTTTAAACGTGAATTACTATGGATTCATATGGTACACTTTCATTCCCAAAATAAACTGGCTTCTTTTTCGAACATTTTTGACAGCGCAGAGAAGGTCTATTTATGATGAATTATACCATTATATCAACGTCACTGATCCTTCTCATGTTTTAGCATCGACCTTGTAGTGCCTGATACCGTCCGTCAGCGGTATCTGACCAAAATTCCTTCTATATGATCCGACTAGGTCGAATGCGCCTTTTCATAGATGGCTTGGCTACCTCGAAGCATAGCCATCTAAACCTTCCCCTCTCCAACGCGACATCAAATCGGCCAGGGTCAGTGATGCAGTCAGTTATTAATGATGTACAGTGGGTTTATATCTTTACCTTGAGACCGTCGTACCCGAATAAACAAGCCAATGTTTTCAAATTAAACGTCAAACAGCAAGCTTGGAAGCTGTCGCTCATACATATGTCAGCCACATACATTCGATATTGACCCATCCCGCTTCTCGATACTGGGCTTATATATGTAGCTAGATAACGAAACTGAATTATAAGGATAGCAAAGCACTCTTTTCTTAGAACTCGGTCTTATTTCCTTTTTGGTAGACTGGATAGGGATCAGCGTTGCGAGGTACCTTCATGACATAGCAAGGGTCGTCGCCCCATGAATGCGTATACACCGCTTTTAGACTCAGGGTCACTCCAAATGAATGCAAACAGCCTCATGATAAACTCAAAAGCAAAGTATTTGAAGACCTTGCATGCTGGGAGACGTCGGCTTTACGGAATAGATGTGTAGGGTGAGTGATGTCGTATGCCTTCAGAGTTAAGAAACCTTGTAATGAAATTCCAAATATCCACCATAATTTCTATTGTAATGGGTGTTTGCGCCGATCATCAGTGGAGTCTCCCGACCGAACACAAGAAGAGGATAGTGGTATGATTTGATAAGGCTGATAGATGGCTGAAAAAGTTGGCATTAAGGTTATGTCCTTAGCAGGCAGCTTGCCACTACCATTACTGGGTATCAGTGGCGTAGGTACGCGTTTTGAACCTTAGCTAGATCTAATACTTCCGTATTTCTCATTTTCGTGGGTCTATTTAAGTGAGCTAGTCCGATTCTCCCCTCTTTCACCCACCTTAGTATTCCCCCATGGCCACTAATTCTTCTAATGCTGATGTACCCTCTTCCGCTGAATTAATAGAAGAAACATTTGACACGTAAGAGTTTTTCAGAGCCCTAATGATGCTCTTTATAATGTTTACCGTCGACGCTAGACAAGCTTTTGCCTATGCCTTGCTGGCTGGCTTTGGTACGCTGAGCTTCCTGGCCCAATGTGTATTAGCCTCCTAATCATGATATATACAGTCTTACTACTCTATGACACTCTCCTCACGACCGCCGAAGAGATTAAATTCATCTGGCAGAGGAAATTCCGCCTTGGATCCTTGTTATATATCGCTGCGCGCTACGGAGCACTCATCCAGCTCACGGCTTTCGTCCTCAATTATATTGTTAGCGCCACGGAAAGGGTGAGCTACAATCCTTTCTGTCGAATCTTGTAATCCTTAATTTTGCCTTGCAGTAAGGAAGATGTTTTATCATGATGCCTAAGAGAAGATATTCATATGCATCCCTTTAGTTTTTGTACTATTACGACCTATATCTTATCATCCGCTAATGTCGTAAGTACGATGGGCGTTCAAGGTGAAGACCATAAATCACCCTTGAAGATAATTTTTGTAATCAATTCCTCAAAGGTCTGCTCCTGAGTAGAACATACGCCGTCTGGAGAGGACCTAAGGCACTCATTGCCGCCATCGTATTGATTTTATTCGTGGCTAGTGTTGGTGTCTCTGCAGTACGTCCCCAGGGATAAATACAACTGGGATCATATTCACATTTTGGCAGACTTTCCTAGCCTACGCGCCATGCAACTCCTCTATGAGTGCCCAATTTGCATTGTAAGTTCATTGCATAATCCGCTAATTTAACACTGGCGTTCGCTTTACAGGAGTGAGCACAGATTTACCACCTGCCACATCTAGCTGGGATCATGAACCCTCTTTTGAAGACACAGCTAGCAGCGTTCTCAATGGCCTGATTGAGGCATTGACCACTGGGATCACAGTCTATCACACATGGCGTGAGCATAAAACACTGAGCGCTCTTTACGAAGGCGGGGAATATTCCCTTACCACTTTGTTCCTTCGTCAAGGTGAGATAATCCGTTCAGTATTCCCATACGTAAGCAAGCTGAAATATTATAAATTATAGGTGTCATGCGCTTCATGTAGGTATCAAAACTAAATATGCACAATGAGGCTCACCTTACTGTAGGATAATCTTTGCTTGGGAAGTGACTAGTGCCATTACACAGCCTGTAAGCACCTCTCCCTGCACATCTTGCTTGACGGAGAGTATCTAATCTAATTTATTCACGCAGTTGATTAATGTGATTATAATTTGGATACCAGCATTAATATTTGAACTGACATATCGCTCGACAGCCATTTCTCAGTGGGATAGACATAGGAATTCAAAATGCGTACGTTTAGAGTCAGGTTTGAACTTAGCTCAAAGGTCTTGAACCACTTTCCAGAGTCTCCACCATCCTCATTTGTCGATTCGTGCTTCAACTTCGACATTTCAATGACCGGAACGTCGACGGTATATCCACCTCACAAGGTGGACAACCGCCATTGGGAACCTTCAAGGCTGCTATCAGAAGGGCTGACGAAACTATGACACAGGAATTCGGTGATCTGGAGCCATCATTATCTTCTGCTTACTCAGAAGGACGAACGGAACTGCAGAATACCTCAAACCCTAGTAAGCTTGAGATGCACACGATCGCGCTGGAAGAGTATCCTAGCTTGACTGTCGTGGTGCGCGGCGAAGAGCCAGCGATAGTTTGAGACTGGTAGATCGAACGTAAACGGTAGATGATTCTTTTATACAAACATGCAACATAGCCACTAATCAATTTTGCTTTCAGGTCTACAAAACCTTCATGATGGTACAAAAAATGAAATCAAGAATACTGCTCCATATTAACCTCCACTAATTCATAATTCTGATTTGTCGTGGCTTTTCTGCTCGAATAATGCTGGGTCGCCATCTAATTTAATCGAAGATATTTTCTTCTGTCCTTCCGTTTCAGATACGCTGTAATACATGTAAAGAATAATATAATCAAAGAATAATGAAGCAAATACTGACTTGGCGTCGATAGCAACTTCATATGGACCTTTGACTTTGGACTGACCAGTGAATTTGACATACACCGTGTTGGAATCCTAAAATACACATCATGAGACTGAAGTTCCGACTTCGTAGCTGAATATACTGCACGCACTGCAGAAGCTTCCGTAGCTGGAATCTCGAACTTCACATTATCGGGAGAATAATGCTGTTGGAGTCCTAATAACATTTGTTTAAGTTCGTCTCTATTCACGGTATTCCCAGCCACGGTGGCTTTTACATCGGGAGTAAAGTTGTTATTAAATTTTGTACTGAATAGATCGATTGGCCCGTGGCCCATATGAATCCCTAGACCTGCGGGAGCGCGGAAATGGATGTAGGGTGAGACAAGGAGGTCGGATATCGTGGATTGGAGCCAGGTTGCTTTGCTTGAGAGTGATGCTGACATGGTTTAAAGGAAACTGGATTTCTGAGTTTTGAAGGTATATGTAGCTTGTACGTACAACTGTTGTGGAGAGTTTGATACTTGCCCGATGCCGCTCGCAGGGTTGATAAGGGGACTACTCAGTTTGCGTCATATGACGTCAGTGGTGGCATGTACCGATGCCATTTTAGTATTTACAAACGCCCAAACACTGCTGTCAACCCCACACTTCTCCGGAGACCTATCTTTATAATTATGACCCACCTTGCTCATCGTAAAATTGTCATTAATGTCTCAGTAAATATATGGAATTTTTTAGGTTTCTTCGATGTTACCCCTCGATTTCCATATTGATAGTAGAAAGATGATGCGTCTCACATTGCTACAAGGTTCGTATTGCATTAGTTATTGTTTCAGATTGTGAACGCAGAAATATATACCTTGATTAAAAGCTCATAGGTGTCGGGGCCATCCGTCACGTCTGAAGGTAATGCTGGGAACACATTCGAAGGGAAACGGAACCATTCGTAGCCTTCCTCACACTACAGGCATTAAGATATTTGAGCTTGGGGAAAAGCTCGAAAAATCCTTTCATCAATTCCAGTTTTCTATAGAGTTTGCATGTCAAAAAATATCAGAAAATTCTGGCTAAAATCTCAATTGTGGGCCAATTCCGGTACACCAAACTCCACGAGAGAATTACCATTATGCTTATATTTCATACTCAGTAATTTGTATTAAAATGACTGATAAATTATGTTGAAATTATGTGCAAAAGGTTTTAAGAACTTCAATATTCTTCCAATTTTGTCTCTGCCAAATGTCCCGAAAATGAGGAATTTTAAGCTAGTGAAATTATCAGTGCAGCTGGAATTTTGCCCCTTGAAAATGCCAACACTTTCATGGTTAAATATTAAATTTTCCCAAAGCATTTTCCCTCTGTATAAGTGAAGGAAAATGAATGCAAAATCAGGCTAAACATTTAGGCTAATTTTAAGTGATGATTTGTCATGCTTTTTTCAGGTGGAAAATGAGTGTCGGGAAAAGGAGAATTTTTCTAGGATCTTCCTCAGGTAATTGGGATTAGAAATTCTGAAGTTTGCTCTATAAAGAGCCACTCTAAAAGCAAGCAGAATTTGACATTATATACAATAGAAAGTGACTAAGAGTGCGGATTTTACTAGAGTTTATGTATGCAATAAAAGAATGGCTCATTGATGGAAAATCTGAGGTCAATTGGCAATTTTTAAGGAGGTTTTTACTCTAAATAAATTCGATATCTTTCACAGTTTTTCTCTGAATTTTCTCCTTGACAAATACCAGGGTTTGCGAGGTTTTATTACACCTTTCCCTCTGAGAATAATTATTCAAAATTCGAGATTCTCACAGTATTTACCAATTCCTAAATTTAAAGTCGGATCAACGAAATAATTTTTCATAGATTTTTCTGTGCCTAAATATGGCGGTGCCCATAGTGTCATTATGTTTCGCTGGGAGAAGGTCAACCTATTAGTAATCGAAACCTAAGGATATGTTATGACAACTTACCATCAGTTTCGGAAGCAGCTCCAAACTCAGTAGCTCTATATATAGTTACAATATTTACACATTGATGCAGGAACCTTCCAGTATGTTCGCTAAGTGGTCTGCAACCCTAATACTGAATATTGTTTATTAAGTTGATCATTTTACTCCTAATGGAATACTCACAATTACTTTCATTTTCTTGAGAACCTCGACATTCTTGCAATCATCTGCCCAAGCCTGGAAAATCAGTACCTTTAAGTGTAGATCATAAATATTTTAAAGAGATGCGGCATACCTCAAGGAAATTACATCAGGAAAGTTGACAAATGCTATAGTTGCTATTATAGTGATTATAGCAACTATAGTGCCACTAGTTCCCATACTTTGTCGACAGCTACAGTACCCTCCATAGCACTACATTCAGACACCTCGTTCGAGCATTCCTGTCAAGTACTGATCTGACCGGCTCATATTCCTATTACTTTTCTATTCATGTTCTATCCGTTTTGACTCATTCATTTTGTATTTGTTCATTCAGACCCTTTTCCCCGTGCAGCTTACTTCTCTCGTGTGGCTTTCACGCTCACTATTTTCTTGTTGACTCAACCTTTGTTTTCTGCTTGGATTTCTTTTATCTTTCTTATCTGTTTTATCTTTTGCACCATGTGCTCATTCTCGCTTATCATTTAGCTGATGTATTTGACCCTTCAACATTTACGTTATTTTCCCACCAGCTCTGCACAGCATATCATCACACCATCATACACCAATTATCGTTTTATGATTCATCTTTGATTATCTTTTTATCCAATGTTTTTCCGCTCGGTTAATTATATTTAAATACACTCATTTGTATCTACTTTTGCGGAGTCAGAAATCAAATCTCGTATTATCTGTTAACTCTACTCTTGTCTGTCTTTCCGCTCAGGTTTCGTTCCCACCTGGCTTTACTCTCACCTCTACTCTTGAACTCTGAAGTAGGGACAACCTACGACTCTGCAGGGCGCAACACATAAGTTGAAGCCAAGTCCCTTCAGTACAAGTCGTTGGTGTTTCTGAACAGAAACATTGACTTACTTCCGTGCGGCTTACCAGGTGTATTCCATATCAGGATGTAACAGTATTTCTGACTCCTACTGCATAGTCATATGACATCCAAGTCAAAGAACACTTCTAAACCAATAGAAGCAGTTAAGACACCAGCATTCAGATTCAGCAACTCTCCACCACCAGCAACTTCACTTTCCGACCGGAAAGCTTGTTACACTAGCAAACATGGAACAGTAGTTGAACCTTTGATTACTGATCACAAATCCAGGACCCCACAACCACAACCTATCATGTCCACAACCACAACTATATCCTCTGGGTTCAGGAAGCCCCAGTGGAAACCACTCCAGCTCCAGATGATGCGCACAGCAACAGCCGCGCAGAATCTGTGGGTGTACAGAGTACAGAGCGTTGTCAGTGGAACTGACTATGATCCCATTCAGGAACCACAACCCCCAAGGGATCCAACACCACCTAGGGATGATAGGAATTCCGATCGGACACCATGACAATCACCCCAACTGTCTCCAAGACCACCTATTGAGGGTGGAGGAGGAGGAGGAGGAGATCCAAACCCTGACCACTCTGACAACAGCTCCGATCGGGACCGGAAACGTCGCCGCCAGAGGGAGCACTATTACTATTTAGAGCTTCTGATTCTGATTCAGACAAGGACAATGTAAAGAAAGGTATCAAGCTTAGGGACCCAGATACATATGATGGGACCAACCCAGAAAAGCTTCAAAACTTTCTATTCTTATGCTCCTTGGTTTTCAAATCGAAGGCCAAGACTTACAAGTCCAACATGTCAAAGATTTACTTTGCACTCTCTTTCCTGCAGGAGCCACACATGAGTACTTTGAGCCGGCAGTTATGGCTGACTATCCTAACAAAGATGATCAACAAGTATACCTGATGTATTGGGTTGAGTTTGTTGAAGAACTCAAAGCCAACTTCAGAACTGCTAGCCCAGAGAAAGACGCGGAAACTGCTCTTGAAGAACTTAAGATGGAGAAACACCATCAAGCCACCTGGTTCTTCATTTCCTTTGCCAAATACAAGGCAAAGACTGCATACAATGACCGCGGTTATTACCGTTTGGTCATGAATACCATGCCCGACCGGATTCTTGAAGAACTCCATAGGGTTTTCTCAATGCCAAAGTCTTATGAGACTTTGCGTTCTATGATTTTACAGATTGACCAGCGTTATTGGAGCCATAAGAAGATTATGGATCTGTGCCGAAAGGGAGCTCCAAAGCTGCCTCCGGCTTCAAACACAGCTCCATCTGGAAACAACAACAATAACAACAACAATCAGTCTGGCAAAAACAAGTCAAAGGACAACAACTCGAACTCTAACAAGGGTAAGACTAACACTTCAACGTCTGCTGGAGCAAGCTCTAGCAAGACTTATGACAATAGCCACCTTGGCGCGGACAGACGGCTCACAGAAGCTGAAAAGAAATGCCGAAAGGATAATGGCTTATGCCTGGTTTGTAGTATTAAGGGCCATGTGGCCCAAGACTGCAGGAAAGCCAGGTGGAACCAGAACACGTCTTCTAGTTCAACATCCCACCCAGTGCCCGTAGCGTGGGCCTCCATCACTGAGGAGAAGCCCAAGACTGATGACAAGGCGAAAGTCAAAGAGTCATCTGGGTCAAAAAACTAGTGACCAGTCCGTTGGACTCCGCGTGGTTGGACTGCATTAATCCCCAAATCCGCGTGGCAATTACTCTTAGACTTAATGCTTCCGCTCTTTCATCTGTTACTTCTTTAACCTCTATGCTTACTTCTCCTTCAATTTCAGGTTCTTTCCGTACACTTGTTGATTCAGGTTCTGCTCATTGTTTTATTGATCCAAAATTTATAAAATCACAATCCATAGTTACTTATTCTATTGACCCATTACCTTTGTCTCTTCTTGACGGTACTATTAACTCTGTAATTACAGAAGCTGTGGACCTCAATATTTTGTTTCCGACCAGGTTTTCAACCCTTATGACTTTTTATGTCACTACTCTGGATTCTACTTGCGTTGTCATTTGGGGACATAACTGGCTCACCTGCTATAATCCGTTGATTTATTGGGTATTGGGCAGTATCAAGTTCCGCCCAGCAATTCCTGTGGATTCACCAAGCGCTACGATTAACACCAGGGCAGCCAAAGCTGTTCCCGTACGGCCTCTTGATCAACAATCCAAACACTCTGCTCACAACGAAATAACACGCTCTACTCCGACTGCTTCTGCAGTACCTCCTCCGAAGCCTTCAGTATCCTTTATCAATGCAGTCGCTTATATGCATGCGGTGAAAGCTGAAGGTTCCCAATGGTTTACTATTAATCTGGACAATCCCACATTTTCCGCCCGAGCCACTAAAGTGGATGTGGACACAGACACACTTAATGGTGTGCCCAAAGAGTATCATGAATATGCTGACATATTTTCAAAATCCCACGTGGATACACTAGTACCTCATTGCCCCTTTGACCTCAAAATCAATTTGGAAGTTGGCACAACAGTTCCGCCTGGACCCATGTACTCACTTTCTGCAGCTGAACAGGTTGCCTTACGGGAATTTCTAGATGAACACTTACACATTGGATTTATTCGACCTAGTCAATCTCCGCACAGTGCACCCATCCTATTTGTTAGAAAAAAGGATGGCTCTCTACGATTATGTGTCGATTTTCGTGGACTCAACAAGGTTTCAAAAAAGGATAGGTATCCATTACCACTTATTGCTGACCTACTTGATGCACCTAAGCAATCTAGGATTTATTCCAAGATTGACTTACGATACACTTATCATCTTGTTAGAATTGCTGAAGGCAATGAATGCAAGACTGCCTTTCGAACCCGCTATGGCTCTTTTGAATGGCTGGTAATGCCATTTGGACTTATGAATGCACCGGCCACTTTTCAAAGGTTTATCAATGACATCTTTGATGATCTATTGGATGTCTCTGTTCTTGCTTATTTGGATGATATATTAATCTAATCAGACAATTTGGATGACCATAGAAAACATGTCAAAGAGGTTCTCCGCCAGCTCCACGCAAATGGACTATATGCACATGGGGACAAATGCGAGTTCCACAAGGAAGAAGTTGAATTCTTGGGTTATATTGTATCCAAGGATGGACTTTGTATGTCAGAGGATAAAGTCAAGACTATTCTTGAATGGCCAGAACCCCGCAAGGTAAAAGACATACAGTCTTTTCTAGGTTTTGCCAATTTTTATAGGTGTTTCATATACAATTATTGGGACCTAACAGTTCCACTTACACACCTTACCAAGAAAGGTATTACTTGGTTATTTACAGAAGAATGTCGACTTGCCTTCAACTCAATCAAACAGGCATTCATGTTGGCTCCTGTCCTGAGCTATTGGGTTCCGGACACACAATTAGTTGTGGAAACCGATGTATCTGATTATGCATTAGCTGCCATTATTTCCATATGGATAAACGGCAAACTGCATCCAATCACATTTCATTCAAGAACTTTTAATGAAGCCAAACAGAATTACGACGTTCATGACAAGGAATTGTTAGCTATCTTTGAAGCTTTCGAAAAATGGTGTCATTATCTTGAAGGTGCAGCCCTACTGGTTTACGTTGTTACTGATCATAAGAATTTAGAATATTTTGCTACTACAAAATTGTTTACCTGCTGGCAAGCAAGGTGGTCAGAATTCCTATCGCAATTCAATATGGTTATACGTTTCTGTCTGGAAAAATTGGGTACCAAACCTGATGCACTTACTAGACATTGGGACATCTACCTAAAAGAGGGGGGTAGTGATTATGCTAGCATTAATCCACAGAATCTCAGACCCATATTCACTCAAGAACAACTCACAACCTCTCTCAGGGCAACGTCTCTTATCATACCAACCCTCCATGGGTCAGTTATTATGGATGTTGAATAACTCCATGCCGAAATTCTAGCTGGCTTACCCGTGGATCCGATCACATCTGCACATATCAATGATGGACCAGATTCCAGATGGAAACTAGGCGAGGACAAGTTTTTACACTTAGACAACAGAATCTATGTGCCGGATGCACCTGGACTTCGTCTCGAGGTCTTACAGCTCAAGCATGACCATATCCTTTCGGGCCATTTTGAACAAAACAAAACTATTCAACTATTGAGACGAAAATATGTTTGGCCTGGATTACGTTCATTTGTTCAAGACTTTTGCAAGTCCTGTGTAACTTGTATGTGTTCAATGTCTCAACACCACAAGCCATATGGTTACCACAGGCAATTACCAGTCTCGGAGCTACCTTGGAATTCAATTTCAATGGACTTTATTGAACAGCTTCTGGAATCTGCCAGCTACACTTCAATCTTGGTAATCATTGATAGATTATCCAAGCAAGGTATCTTTATTCCAACTTATGATACCATTACTTCACAACAATTGGCACAACTGTTTGTTATGCATGTCTTTTCAAAGCATGGTGTACCATCACATGTCACTTCTGTCAGGGGACGCCTCCAGATTTCCGCCCGGAACCTTTCCGT
>KN837394.1:12669-40427 GCA_000827215.1 Sphaerobolus stellatus SS14 | reverse complement strand
TTCCGGACGGTATATAGTGGGCTCACTCTGGCAGAGGCAATCCAAGTCTTTCTCTTTGGATTTCCCCTCTGCTAGGTGAGATTCCCTTGCGTGTATATATTTCGTTTACTTATATATCTTTGGATTTCCCCTCTGCTAGCTCGGCGTGACGTCCGCTCGGCTTTGAGGGTTGCCCTTACAACTTCTGACCGGGGATCCGAGTTTGTATCACATTTCTTCAGATCTGTAGGGAAAGCACTTGACATGCGCTTACATTTTACATCTGGTCACCATCTGGAAGGTGATGGACAACCTGAACGGGTTAATCAAACACTTGAACAGTATCTTCGTGTCTATTGCAATTATCAACAGGACAACTGGTCTGAGCTGCTTCTGCTTGCAGAATTTGCTTACAACAGTGCTCCTAGTGAGACGACCGGTTTTTCCCCATTTTTTGCTAACAAAGGATATCACCCTAACATTACTGTTTATCCTGAGCAGGATCTCACTTCCGTGTGGGCCCACAAGTTTACAACAGATCTTGATGAACTTCATCAGCACCTCAAATCCAATATGCTTGAAGTGCAGAAACACTACCAAGGACCAGCGGATCGCCACCCCCATTCAAGATAGGTGACAAAGTCTTTGTCAAAGCCTAACATTTCCGTATGACTCAACCATCCAAGAAATTGGCTGAGAAGTATTTGGGCCCCTATGAGATTATTGCTCAGCCTTGTACACTATCATATACTCTGCAACTTCCAGATAATTTCCATGCGGTGCACCCAGTATTCCATATTTCAATGTTGGAACCAGCAACTCCAAATCCATTTTTCAAACAGACCATTCCACCCCTGCTGGCAATTGTTATTGATGAAGAAGAAGACAATTATGAAATTGACGAAATTCTAGATTCAAAGATTGATCACCATCGAAAATGCAAACTTCAATATTTAGTCAAGTGGATGGGCTATGAGGGTACAGGTCAAGATTCCAACTGGGTTTTAGCAACTGAAGCCAATGCTTCTGAGCTAATAGAAAACTTTCATTGATTATATCCCATGAAACCAGGACCTCTTTCTGCCTTATCATTTTTTCACTTTTTTTTCTGCTAAGTCATTTTTTCTGTCATATTTTCCACCCGGATTTCCAGTTTTCATGTTCTCACAAGTTTCAATTCAGATATAGAATTTTTTTCTATTCTAATTACAATTTGATCTTTTTACAATTCTATTTACATTTTCCACCCGGATCCTATTACCCCCCACTGCATTATGGATTCCTCCTCTTCTGTTTCAACCACCTTTTTCTTTTTCTTCTTCTTACCCCCTTCCATGCGGTCCCCTTCATTATCACCCTTCCTTTTGATCCCTTGCGCAGCCACTGGAGGAACTTCTGGATTGAGCCTTGGAAGCCCATTCTTAGTCCAAGCTGTGCACTTCTGGATGTTGTCCATCCGCCTGGTAAGGTCCTCTAGTTGCTCCATGTGGGTGCCCTGGACCAGGTCACGCTCTGTGCAGATTCTCTTCTCCAAGTCCTCCGGAATTTCAACACCCTTAGACTTCAACTCCAAGAGTTTGAGCACCCTGGCATCCGCTGCCGCCCACTGCTCAATCTCGATCATGAATCTCTGGTGATCATGCCAGATCACCTTCAAGCGGCCAGCATCCCAACGCCTCTCCAGTCCTGCCAATTCCCACACAGATTCCACCATTTGCTTGCTCCCCTCCATTACAGCCCACGCAGTTTTGTCAAAAAATTCGCATTTCATTTTGTGCTGCCCACAGGCAACACAAACTTTCTTGCCAGCTTGGGGCACGCACTGGATTTTCTTTCTCATGCAGTATATGCAGGACTGTGGCTTGTCTTCATCCTCATCTTCTTCGGATTCCGACCGGACTTCATGTTGGGACTGCAAAGGCATAAGTAATTTCCGACTGGTAATAATGTCGACTTACTTTTTTGGGTGTAATTTTCTTGGGTGTCCTAGGCATTTCCCTAGCCTTACCCTTGGCTTGGTTGGATGGTCCCGCTTCCTTTTCCTTCTCCTTCTCTTTCTCCCTTGCCTCATCATCCTGAGCCTTACTCTGTGCCCATGCGGCTTCCTCAGCTTTCCTCTTCACAGCAGCCGCCACTTCTGCATCCAACAGAGTCCTGTATCAGGACTCCCTCTGCAACCTCTCCTGGTCACACGCTCTCCAGCATCAGGACACCTATACAAAATCAATGATTTCTGTGTGGCAAAAAAGATTCCAGACTTACTTTGTTCAAATGATCCTCCTTATCTTCATAAGGATTGTCAAATGACAATTTAGGGGCTGGCCCATCAAATTTCTTATCCGGCTCAAATCCCCGAACAGTTCTTCTAGGGTCGCCGACCGGAATCTCTTCCATGCATTTCATGTCAGTTGAGGCCTTCCAGGCAAGCATATGGGCAGGGAGTTCAAGGTCAGTCATGACTAGTTGTGGGGGATGAAAATTTGAAGTACACAATATTCAAAACCCACCAGTACTTATACCCTTGGACAACCAGAAACTTCACACACCAGACTCGGCTAAACCTTTACATGTTTCAAGAACTTATTTCAACTAATTTTAGTAACATCCTCATGGGTTCGTCCTTAACAGGGGGGTACTGTCAAGTACTGATCCGATCGGCTCATATTCCTATTACTTTTCTATTCATGTTCTATCCATTTTGACTCATTCATTTTGTATTTGTTCATTCAGACCCTTTTCCCCACACGGCTTACTTCTCCCGTGCAGCTTTCACGCTCACTATTTTCTTGTTGACTCAACCCATGTTTTCCGTTCAGATTTCTTTTATCTTTCTTATCTGTTTTATCTTTTGCACCATGTGCTCATTCTTGCTTATCATTCAGCTGATGTATTTGACCCTTCAACATTTACGTTATTTTCCCACCAGCTCCGCACAGCGTATCATCACACCATCATACGTCAATTATCTTTTTATGATTCATCTTTGATTATCTTTTTATCCAATGTTTTTCCGCTCGGTTAATTATATTTAAATACACTCATTTGTATCTACTTTTATGGAGTCAGAAATCAAATCTCGTATTATCTGTTAACTCTACTCTTGTCTGTCTTTCTGCTCGGGTTTCGTTCCCACCTGGCTTTACTCTCACCTCTACTCTTGAACTCTGAAGTAGGGACAACCTACGACTCTGCAGGGCACAACACATAAGTTGAAGCCAAGTCCCTTCAGTACAAGTCGTTGGTGTTTCCGAACGGAAACATTGACTTACTTCCGTGCAGCTTACCAGGTGTATTCCGTATCAGGACGTAACAATTCCTCCCTATTATAAAAATATGTGAGGTCTCAATAAATATATGATTCTCCCATGCATTGATATTGTAATGTATTATTGATATTATCTCCCTGGTGAAGGTCATCTACGATGGATGGCTGCTATGGAAAAATAGGCGCCATGGTCAGCTTTCCTGATGTAGGTACTGACAAAATCACTGTAGCATGGCTGTCTTGAATTTCTTGTAGGAATGTAAAGTAAAAGCAGATTGGTCTATAGAATATGATATTACCGATTTACTCATGTAATGTAATGAGGTGTCTCAGGGAGAATAGAGGTATGCGGATGTGGGGAATGAGATAATCAAAGGGGTGTTGCCTTGTTCTAGGTGGGTCGTGGCTTCATTTGCCAATGTCTTGATTTAGGTTTATTCACCATTGACCAAAAGGTATTCAGCCTTCTTGGCAGTAATTAAATGTGCCACAGCCAGGACAGAATTACAAGTAGAAATTAAGAATGGGAGAATACATTGGCCTGTTCCTGAATGGGTTAGACACAAAAGGGCAAGTAGGAATGTAGTATAAGATAAAGGTTCTACAAGCAGAGCCATTCCTGTACATATGATGCATCACAGACTGGTCATTATTAGGCAAGGGTGATGTATCATACTTGATCACTTATCAGTAGGCATGATATATCATGTACTGGTAATTAACTAGATGAAAAAGAATCACCCAATCCAGGATTGAACCCAAGACATCTGCAACTTAGCAGAGTAAGACTATACACCTACCATTAAGCCACTAACGCTCGATGCATAGTTTTCAAACTAATGCTATATAACCTCCACTTCTAAATAAAATAAAATCTATATTTGTTATGATAGTTTTTACTATTCTTCATGCCTTTAGGAGTCAGCAACATATTTCCCCTTTTGTAAAATTTAAATTAAATGAAATCATATCTGAGAGAGTCTGTGACCATTATGTTTATTCAGTTTGCGAAGTTTTTAAATAAAATCTCCACTTTTCCAGCCATAAATCTTTTTCCAGATTGGTCTTTATTTTCTGTTTGATTTTGTTCAAGACTTCTAGCAGCTAACAATTAATTTTTGGCCTGGTGAAAAATACATAAAAAGGAAAAAAGGAAGAAGAAAGAAAGAAAGAAAGAAAAAGGAGAAAAATAAAAAAAAAGGGAATATAACATAGGATTAATTCACAAGCCTAGACACAAATTTAGAGATACAACATATATCTGTTTTCCAAATAGTTGTAGAATTATAAAGATATATAGAATTATTTTAGAGTTTTGAGAATAAGTCCTAATGGCCTAGTGGTATATGCTTGGTTCGAAGTGGTATAAGCTGTTTAAATTCTTGAGTTCACTTCCTGCTCAGTCACTCTTTTTGTCTCTCCAATATGAGATTGAGACTAGTGGCTATCAGCTATGATGTATCATGGCTTCTGATGGTTCCTCAGCTGTGATACATCACAGTGGTCTGATGAGCAGCATGCATGATGTATCACAGGTAAATACACTGGTGGAATGGAAACCAAGGAATGGGTTTCAGGTTTTGATCTCCAATGATCTATGAAAGCTTGGCTGATTTCTTTCTTCATCAATTCTTCGTTAACATCCCCACCTCAATTTGGCATGACAACAGCAAGAGCCAGAGGTAAAATAGTCAAACAAATGTGCAACCAAACAACCTAAGATCTGTTCCACATCCTAATAAGTATTACTTGTTAGAAACTTCAAGAGAAGTGCATTTTTCTTTGTAAATTAAACTCTATTTAATTGCATGTTGATTGATCTTACATGCAGATGTCATTCAACCTGGCCCACATCTGGCCAGATTCCAGGAAATTTGTTGCATTCAAGGACAATGTCAGCACCATTACCCAACTGGCTGAGGAAAGGGAGAGAAAGATTGAAAGCTGTCATGGAATCATTGCAGATGCACAAACCAAACTGCAAGACCTTCTAGGTTAAAGAAGAACCTTGAGACTGAGTACTGTGAGGTAGTGACTCTGTTTGCTCCAAATTGCTGTGTTCCAGATGAAATCCTAGAAAGGATTATGCTCCTCATTATTTCTGAAGTATTTGACTGGGATCAAAATCATTATGAAAAGATTGGGCCTGGAGCTGTGGATGTTGAAATTCAATCTTTATACAGGACTCAACTCCATTTGCTGCATATCTGCCATCATTGGAAGTGTGTTCTCTACCAGTGTTTCACCATATGGACCATGATTGTCATTACACCATGGGTGTCCATATCCACCACAAAACATGCCTTGCATCTGAGCAATGCAAGAATGTTGGATATCTACCTCTTTGGACCATGCAAGTTTGAGTCGTCTGGCACAGTGGACCAATCAAATGAGACAACAAGAACAATTAATTTAGTCCTCCCATACCTGCCAAAGATAGGACATCTTGTGCTAATGTATGACACACACACAGAGGATGGAATGGACAGGCCTGAGTTTCTGTTACAATTCCCCATGATGCAGAGGCAGCTCACTCTACCTTCTCTAAAATCTCTCCGTATTGAGTTCACAGTTGTTATACCACTCACCAACTTCAACATTTCTATTTTGCAGCAACTCACAATTCCCTGGTCAGAGAATCTTACTGATGTTCTAAATGAACACCAGCTCAATTGCCTCCAAGAATTGGCTACAACCATCCAAGTAGCAGAACATATTGAACTCATTAATAAATGTATGCTGAATATACATCAATTAATTTACAGTTTTATTCCTGACATTCTGTATCAGCTCTGGACTTTGTCCTTTCAATTCCCACAACCAAAAGTATTGACTGTAACCTTGCAAGTAGATATTGCCATTGCCATCCTTACATGCTTTGTTATACCAGAATTACTCTCTTCATCCCTGAAACCCAATCATTCATATGGATACACAAGAACAAGATTTACATTTCCTCCATGTGATTTTCCAAAATTACAAGCTTTACACTTTCACTCTTTCAACCTACAAATAAATGAGTTGGACACTTTTTGAAGCCCTTCAAGAACCTACATCAGGAAAGCTGGCAAACTGTGCTTATTTTCCATAGCACTACAGATTCTAGGAAACAGCTACTGAAATAATGCCCAGCTAGCCTTGCTACCCTCTTGCCAAGTTGCAAAGTCAACTCAGCTGGTTTGAACAATTCTGAGCACTATTATACTTAGTGTTGTACCACTACCTTCATCAGGAAACTTGCTAAAAACCGGCGCCTAATGGCTCGGTAACGAATTTTAGCTATTCCTATTGTACGCCCCCGGGGTATCTTCTTTTTTTTACGAACCTAATTTTTATGATCTATTACCCTCCCATGACAAATAACTGAGGCCATCTATGCAGTCTGCATCGAGATATTGCCCATGCAAATTTTGCTATGGAAATGTACATAAACTATGATCAGCTATAGTTGCTAGCATAGTCATCTATAGCTGATCATAGTTTATGTACATTTCCATAGCAAAATTTGCATGGGCAATATCTTGATGCAGGCTATATAGGCAGTCCCAGGTGTTTGTTATGAGAGGATTATGGATCATATAAACCAGATTCTCGAAAAAAAAAATAGGTATCCCTGTGTCGTTCCATAGGAATAACCAAAATTCTTTACCGAGCCATTAGGCGCCGGTTTTTACGACGTTTACTGATGTTCACTTCTCTGCTGCAGCTTCCACCTGCATCATTCCTCAACAATTCATAGTTTGTTCCATTTACAGTACTTCGAAATCTCACTACTTTTGCATCTAGATATTACTACTCCATGAAGAAGTGGCATAACTGCAGACCTGTTTTATGCTGTACAGTCATGACTAGTGAGTTAGCTTGCTACCTTGACAGTACAGTGCCTCTGAATGACTGGTCTGCAGGTTGAGCCCACTAAACTATTGACTTACAACTGGTAGAATTGGCACTGCCGGCTGGTCAATATTTTCAGACCGGAAAATGATCTGGAAAATATCTGGATTTGAGTGTAATTTCCAGCTGTCATCCAGCCTGGAAAACATTTGGAATTTGTCTGTTTTTCCTGGTGTTTCCAGGACAGGAAAGTGGTATGAAAGTGGCCCTGAAAATACCTTGGAAAAAAGCCTAAAACTGTGAGGAAATGTTGGTATTTCCATGTCATTTTCCAAGCCTGGATAAAATCCAGATTATATCAACTATTCCCTATACTTTCCAAGCCTGATAAAAGTCTGGATAGTGACTGGAATGATGTATGAAATTTAGGAAGAAGTTGGATGTATTCTAGGTGTTTTCCCACCTTAGGAAAGTATGCTAGTTAGGACATTGGAAAAGTCAAAGATTATTTAAAATATCTTTGCTATTTACCAGTGTGTTTTCCACTAGTTTTCCAAGGATTTTCCAAGTTATATTCCAAGTAAATTTACAGGGTGTCTTCCTGGGATATTCTGCACTGTTTACTAGTACTTTTCCTACTTATTTTACTGCTCATGTTCACAGTATTTTCTGAATAGGGTTTCCAGCT
Source organism: Sphaerobolus stellatus SS14 (assembly GCA_000827215.1). Lineage (NCBI taxonomy): Eukaryota > Fungi > Basidiomycota > Agaricomycetes > Geastrales > Sphaerobolaceae > Sphaerobolus > Sphaerobolus stellatus. The sequence goes on along the minus strand of KN837394.1, from coordinate 32,661 downwards.
ACTGGGAGGCTGGAGGCTGGAGGCTAGAGGTTGGAGGCTAGAGGCTGGAGGATAAACTCTTGAGGTTAGTGTTACGGGCTGATCCTAACAAAGGGTTCCAAAGTGTGACCGAAGTAACAAATGAAGTCACACTAAAGAACGAAGGGTTAGAACCAAAGGATTTGGCTTCAATGTTGTGGGTTGCGCCGTCTCGAACTGTACGTGTCCTTAATTTGGAACAGATTAGAACCAACAATATAAGAGTGGATTCAAATACCGAAGTTCCGAATGAAGTGTTCAAACAAAGTCTGAACAAAGTCCCGAACAAAGGTAGGTCTTCAGAATAAGATCAAAGGTTCGAGGTGTAATTCGGAGCTGATCTTTGAAAGTCGTATTCGGTTCGGAGGTAATAGAGGTCTGAAGTATATAGAGGGAATGAGCACTAGGCTCGAGTTATAGGAATGATATACACTAAGGTCTATAAGGCTTAATGGGCTAGTAGGCTAATTTCTGACTGGAGAAAACTAGCTAAGATACATGTACTTATATACTAAGATAGGGGTCATTGAGATCCCGCTACCTCAAGCGCCCAAAATCTTCGCCGAACTTGACTTCTGTTCTCACTCCTACTCAAGGCGTTTTGCGCATATCTAATACCGTAGAATGCTTAATAAAGGCATTGTTGAATTTTCTATGGTCCCCAATTTTTTTTAAGTTGAGCCAGGATCTCATTGATAACCGAACAATATTTTCCTTCTTCAAAAAATTTCTGGGTATGTTTTACGCAGAAAGAAAGCAAAATATTTTGGTGAACGGTCAGATTGGCTGCGGTCTAAAGATAGATATGGGCGCTTATGTATTCCAGAAAACTTACTCTACGGCCTATAATGCCTTGAAATCAAACATTTCTTCAGTTAGAAATCATTTATTATCCATTAGAAACCTCTAGATGGCTCCCAGGAAAGCTGGAGTTAAAAGGAGACTCACAAATCTGGGAGACTGCGCTCTCAAGGTGAATTACTGTTGCTTGCCATACTCTGCTGACACTGCAGCCTGACACAAGGTTGTTTATATTCTCAGAAGCTAAAATCAGACATACCACAGCCATATCTTGAAGATAGTGTCTCGATCTCCCATCAAGAAAGTGAATCTGACTCTGAGGACAGCTCCTACGCCCCATGCCCCTCCCCAGCGCCGTCCTACTCCTCTCTCTCTGACTTTGACGATGTGGATCTAAAAAGCGAAGCAGAGCTTTATCAGTTTTCGATGACACTACAGAAAGGGATGCTTAACTTTTTGAAAACCAAAAGGAGGACATTTCGATACAGCAGAGTTGGTCCCAAATCTGAACGTACACAACGGTGCCACCAAGCTGAGACACGGCACCAAACCAAAAAACTGCGTGAACAGGGTTACCAGGATATTGAGAGGTTCTTCAAGCGTCCCCCTAATCCAACTAAAACAGTTCCAGATCCTCTGATAAGGGAGGAGGAGGAGGAAGAGGAGGAGGATGGCGGTGATGAAGTTGGATCTGGAGCATTACTGGATCTGACTGTAGAAACAGTGGAGGAAGAGGAGGAAGAGGAAGAACAGCAGAGAATGGTGACAGAAAATCGATGCTATGAAAGGGAGGAGGAGGAGGAGGAGAGTGATGAAGATGAAGTGGCGGAAATGACCTGTGCACCATCACTAGCACCACAACCACTTCCACTGATCACTGCAAGAGGCCCACAGAATCCAGCACATGTCCGTCAGGTGAGACCACCGGAACCAAAGTCAGCGGAAGTCATGAATGCTGTCCAACGGATGACGCACCTGCTCAAGGATAAGAAACGGCTCGATCTTCTCACTCGGGCCCGGATCACTTCCATGCTGGCCTTTCTGCAATTCCACAATGCTGAAGGAGGAGGCGGGTGGATCCAAGCATCCCTTCTTGCAGCAACGGCGGCTGGGAAAGGTGCAACATTTGCGTGCACTCTCTGTGCCTGGACTTGGGCTTTCCTGGAAAATTCTGGTGAGCTTCCAGCAAACCTTTTCCATGGCCGTACATCAGCAATTGAAGATGAAGACTTTGCACAAGAGATTCACTTACATTTGCAAAGTTTGGAGACAATACTTCTCGGCTGCTGATGTGCGGCGCTTTCCCGCGCTCCCAGATACACGCGAGAGATTCCAATTGGAGAGAGTTCCTAGTTTAAGGACGGCTCAGCGCTGGCTCTATGCAATGAGCTATCGGTATGGCAAAGCAAAAAATGGAATGTATGTTGATGGTCATGGGAGGGAAGGTGTCATTGCTTACCGGCAATCCGTGTTCCTTCCCTTGTGGTCATCGATGGAAGCACGCATGGTGACATGGACCTCAGATAACATCTGGATTGAGCCTAATTTGCAACCCGGTGAGAAAAGAATAATATTAGTGACTCATGACGAATCAATTTTCTATGCCAATGATCGGAGATCTACTCATTGGATCCATAAAGATGAGAAACCGGAACCTGTGCGCAAAGGCGAAGGAACATCAATCATGGTCTCGGATTTCTGTTTACCAGAGCTTGGATGGCTTAAATCAAAGGATGGGTAAGGCTTCATAAGAATGATATTGGAATGAGATAACTAATCAATTCTACAGCAGTGACGAGGCTCGATTATTGTTCCGAGTTGGCAAAAATCGTGATGGCTATTTTGATAACAGCCATCTGATGGTGCAAGTCGAGAAGGCAATCAAACTCATTCATGATAATTTTGGAGACACTGCTATTGCAGCATTTGGCTTCAATAATGCTCCGAGCCATCAGGAACGAGCACCGGATGCACTCTCGGCACGACACATGCCAAAAAATCCCAAGCTCTGGAACCGAAAGGAAGGTGTCAGGATGCGCGACACTTCATTTGGAAACAATGAGCATCAATCTTTTTACTTCAGTGATGATCACCCAAGATACCCAGGATATTTCAAAGGGATGAGAATTATTTTAGAGGAACAAGGCTTCAAGAATGTCGCGAAACTCCCAGCTCAATGTGGGAAGAATTTCAAATGCGAAGATACCAGATTGGATGCCTCTTGCTGCTGCAGACGCATCCTCTTTAACCAGAAGGATTTTCTAGAGCAAAAATCAGCCCTTATTGAACTTGTGGAATGATACGGGCATATTGTGTTTTTCTATCCAAAGTTTCATTGTGAGCTGAACTTCATTGAACAAGCCTGGGGTTCTGCAAAATCTCATTACCGGATTCTTCCACTGACACAAAATGAAGCACAAATGGAACAAAATATTAGACGTTCTTTGGATGGAGTAGATATCATCAAAATGCACTGGTGAGTTTGTCTCTCAATTGTTATGTATTGATTAATTGATGTAGGTACAGATTTGCTAACCGTTCTGCTCGCTTCATGGATGCATATCAAAAGGGCCTTACTGGTACTCAAGCAATGTGGGTTAATAGAAGATATCACGGCCACAGGGTCCTCCCTGAGAAGATCATGGAGGAGCTTGATGTCGCCAAGGTCATGTAAATAAAATTAGGAACCCCAAATTGACCGATTAAGCGCCCATAAACCCTAATTACTAAGCATGGTTAACAGGTGGTTGAGGTAGCGGGATCTCAATGACCCCTATCTTATAAGTCCATGGACAAAAGCAGAAGGAAGTCTTACAAACAAATAAGTCAGATGCAGAACAGAGCACAACATAAAGTGATAGAACAATGGGTATATGCGTATTGTCGAATAGTGAAGGTTTGGGGGAATCATTAAATGAATAATGTGAATGATTGAAAAGGTATGACGGACAAATATGCAATACAAATATAAGCGAATGGAGGATATGTCATGAGAAGTAATAGGCGAATGGAAATATGCCATAAGAAAAGATAAGTGAATGGAAACAATACAAATGAATTACAAACGAATGTGATGAAGTGTCACCTGTCAGAATAGAAGAAGTATCGAGGACCAATTGTGCCAGGTCCAGGGAAGACCAATAATAGTCTTATGGAATAGTGGAGCGGATAGTGTGATAGAAGGAAGTAGGTGGGCAAAGGCGTTGCCCTCGGGATCAAGAAAGAAGTCGGGATGTGGGCAAAGGGTTTGTTGTGTGAGCAACAAGACAAGGTGAGGAGCAAAGTCGAACAAAGTAAGATATGAAGTCGAATGAAGTTCGAACGAAGCTCTCCGAAGGTATGTGACTTTCTCCGAAGCTTCATAAAGGTTAAATGAAGTCACGTGTTGTGACACTTAAGCACGGGGCTTAACAGTTAGAGGCTAAAGGCTGGAGGCTAAACCTTGGAAGCTGGAGGCTGGAGGCTGGAGACTAGAGGTTAAACTCTGGAGGCTAGAAGCTGGAGGCTGGAGGTTAAACTCTGGAGGCTAGAGGATAAACTCTGGAGGCTGGAGGCTAAACTTCGGAGGCTGGAGGCTAGAGGCTAAATGTCAAGTATTGATCCGACCGGCTTATATTCATATATTATTTCTATCCATGTTCTATTCATTTGATTCATTCACTTTGTATTCGTTCATTCAGACTCTTTTCCGCGCGACTTATATTCCCGCGCGGCTTTCTCTCTTACTATTTTCCTGTTGACTCAACCTTTTGTTTTCCGACCGGATTTCTTTTATCTTTCTTATCTGTTTTATCTTTTGCATCATGTGCTCCTTCTCGCCTATCATTCAGCTGATTATTTGACCCTTCATTATTTACGTTATTTTCCCACCGGCTCCGCACGGCGTATTATCACGCCAATTATATTTTAATGATTCATCTTTGATTATCTTTTTATCCAATATTTTTCCGCTCGGTTATTTATATTTAAATACGCTCAATTGTATCTACTCTTACTCAGTCAGAAATCGAATCTCGTATTCTCTGTTAACTCTTCTCTAGTCTGTTTCTCCGTTCGGGTATTTCTTCCCGTCCGGCTCCGATCTCACCTCTTACTCTTGAACTCTGAAGTAGGGACAACCTACGACTCTGCAGGGCGCAACACATAAGTTGAAGCCAAGTCCCTTCAGTACAAGTCATTGGCGTTTCCGACCGGAAGCGTCAATATACTTCCGCGCGGCTTACCAGGTGTATTCCGTATCAGGACGTAACACTAAACTTCAGAGGCTGGAGGCTAGAGGCTGGAGGCTTGATAATAGAGGCTAAACTCTGGAGGCTGGAGGATGGAGAATAGAGGCTGGAGGCTGGAGGCTGGAGGCTGGAGGCTGGAGGCTAAACTTCGGAGGCTGGAGGCTGGAGGCTAGAAGCTGGAGGCTGGAGGCTAGAGGCTAAGCTTCGGAGGCTAGAGGCTGAACTTCGGAGGCTAGAGGCTGAAGGCTAGAGGCTGGAGGCTAGAGGCTAAACTTCGGAGGCTGGAGGCTAGAGGATAAACTCTGGAGGATAAACTCTGGAGGCTGGAGGCTGGAGGAGCCTCTAGCCTCCAGCTTCTAGCCTCCGAAGTTTAGCCTTTATCCTCCAGCCTCTATCCTCCAGTCTCCAGCCTCCAGCCTCCAGCCTCCAGCCTCCAGCCTCCAGCCTCCAGCTTCCAAGGTTTAGCCTCCAGCCTCCAGCCTTTAGCCTCTAACCTCAAGAGTTTATCCTTGAGCCTCTAGCCTCCAACCTCTAGCCTCCAGCCTCCAGCTTCCCAGTAGCTGGAAACCCTATTCAAAAAATACTGTGAACATGAGCAGTAAAATAAGTAGGAAAAGTACTAGTAAACAGTGCAGAATATCCCAGGAAGACACCCTGTAAATTTACTTGGAATATAACTTGGAAAATCCTTGGAAAACTAGTGGAAAACACACTGGTAAATAGCAAAGATATTTTAAATAATCTTTGACTTTTCCAATGTCCTAACTATCATACTTTCCTAAGGTGGGAAAACACCTAGAATACATCCAGCTTCTCCCTAAATTTCATACACCATTCCAGTTACTATCCAGACTTTTATCAGGCTTGGAAAATATCAGGCATAGTTGATATAATCTGGATTTTATCCAGGCTTGGAAAATGATACAGAAATACCAACTTTTCCTCACAGTTTTAGACTTTTTCCAAGGCATTTTCTGGGCCACTTTCCTACCACTTTCCTGTCCTAAAAAACAGCAGGAAAAACAGACAAACTCCAAACATTTTCCAGAGCTGGATGACAGCTGGAAATCACACTCAAATCCAGATATTTTCCAGATCATTTTCCAGTCTGGAAAATATTGACCAGCCAGCAGTGTGGATTCTGCAGGTTGGCATATTCAATCTGGTGACACTCCACATGCTTTGTGCTAAACTACCATCACTATAGGAAAATACAGCTAGTAGTCACTCTAAATCACCATTCTTCCAAGGATGAACAAGGGTGCTGCTCATTGGTGAATTGCTCCTTTACCAGTACCAGACCAGGTTAATTAAGGATATACTCTTGTAGACAATTAAGACTAATGTCAAACCTCTCTGTCTGTCAATATGATGTCTATGGTGTTTTGGATACTGTATGATATATTAACTATCCTATACATTCACAGATTACTTTAAATATTAGCTGGCATTAGTGAGATCCACCTGGTTCCTGGGACAGAGTATTCTCGAAGTAGGTCTATACTGCTATGTATCTGGATTGGTGCTGATTACTTTCTGTTAGGTTTCTGGTGATACTGTAATGACCACAAGTGTGTAAATTGTCAAGTTATGACTGAGAGTTGTAGTGCAAATAGTTTAGGAGATGGGTCTTCTGAAACTAGGGCTCTAGGGCTCTTTACAAAGCTCAGAGTGATCCATGTGCAGGTGATCTGCAAGAACATAGAGGCTTGAAGAGTTGAGAGAAACAAAACAATTCACACGCTTTACTGACTCCCTTAGTTTCCAAAGTAATCAGGTGATACACCGTTTTACCCTTGGATAACCATTCTGCTGTCAAAGTAATCAGGTGATATGCCATTTTACCCTTGAACAGACAGTTGGTGTGTAGCAGGGATACACTGACCTACTATACAACAAAAGGCGATGCACCATTTTGTCAGTGTATGCCAGAGGAAAGTAATGACCAGAGGTCAGATACAAAGGGGGAGTTTGGTGGTAGTAAGATGATCTGTATTCTGTACAACCAGCTACCTTTTATACAATTTATGACAGGTCACAAGGACGAAGGTCCGAAGCTAAAAATAGATGCTGTGCAGATGTCTGAGACAGGTCCTAGACATGTTGAACAGCAGGAGCAAATAGAAAAAGGGGAGGAAAGTGAGCAGCCAATAAGAAGAAGGAATTGAAATAGAAGAACAATAAGGGAGAGCATAATTGGAGGATATCCTCCAAGTGGTGGTACATGTGGGGGAGTCAGGAGACAAGGCACAGTGAATGTTGGAGACATTCACAAAAATAGAAATACAGGAACAAATCAGAAGAAGAGGAAGTAAGACAAGAGGAGTCATATGTGAGTCATTGTGGAGCAATGCTCTGCTAAAATTACAGAAATAGAAAAGGGAAAGAGAATAGGGGTTGTAAGACTGAATCAAGGATAGAATAAGGTGAAATAAGGCTTTGAAGAATGAATGGTACCAGGGAAAGGGCTGGAACGAATTCCAGGGATAGGAATGAATAGGAATATGTACCTGTTACAGCACACCCTCCACAGGAGTCAGTTCAAAAGTACTCCGATCTTCTCTAATACTACTATGATTTCAATTTCTTTCAAATCATCTGCTCATTTTATCAGTTCCAGTCCCGGAATAGCTTTGTAGTATAATACAGTCCTCCTGACATCCTTGTGATTAGTTCTTGCAATATATATATATATCAATATTTTTTGGGATTTATTGCTATCTATTGGAGGCGAAAATTGAATTAAATAACCAATGAAAATAGATGAAAATAGCTCTCCATTGAGGCTATGAGCCCTATGATTTCTAGGATACCTGCGCAAAGTGCCTGCAACTGCTATCCTAGCAGAAAGCTAGGCGATTTCCAGGCACACTTGGATGCTAGCACAGTGTACATAACTTACAGAGGCTATGGTCAATATATAACCTCTGTAGCATTTGCCAGGTTTCCTGATGTATGCTGTCTAGATTTTATCACATGTTCCCTTGACCTAACTACCTTCCGAGACCTCTTTCAGAGCGGAAGTACAATCCTACCCTCACTGGAACGGATTAGTATGTAGGCTACGGTTTGGTCTCTTGCAGACCTCACAATGTATCTCACATTGCACCGTACTACTCTACAAGCAGAATCTAGTCCAGAGGAACCCATAGCCATATTTGTTGTAGTTGGAGGAGATTCTCACTGGGGAATAATCCTTGGGACGGAGAACGATAGTACGGATCAAGGCAAATCTGAGAGTGAGAGGAGAGAAAAGCTGAATGCGGAGATCATGCAATGCTGCGAAAAAGCTGAAGAAATGGGTATTAAATTCACAGATGAATATATCTTCATAGTTAAGGCATAGGTTCGTTTGTTAGTATGATACAATGTATCTTCTCTTTTCCGTTAAGTAATTATCGCAAGGTTCTATTTGGGCGTTTCTACCATTCCCTGTCGCAAAGGAGCGGCTATCTTTATTTAAACTCCAGTTGGGGTCAATCTATGCGATAGAATCATGATGAAAATAATACTGTAATAACTTGGGTTAGTTATATAAAAAAGCTCGAATTGGTTGAGGTTGCATGCAGATGGCGTTCGACCTGGTCAATATCGGGCCGCATTCCAGCGAGTTCGTCGCGTCCGCGGCCAAAGCCAGCTGAGGAACAGAAGGGAAGATGGGATGTAAGGTCGCAGATGCATGAATCAAACTGCAAGAACTTCTGCAGTTTAAAGAAAACTCAAGAACGACTACTTTGAGGTAGCGACTCTGCTTGTTCCCATCCGCCATGCTCCAGATGAAATCCTGGCAAGGATTTTGCTTTTCGCTATCCCGGTGCCATTCGATTAAAACAAGACTGATTGTTGTACTTCCGGGCTTTGACTCGTTCTTCCCGCCTCCCGTTTTCGAACGATTATTATGGTCCTTTCTCTTTTCAGCCCAGACGATCTTGAACGGTCGAGACTATGGTGGGAAAACATAAGCAATCGAAATACCTCCCCAAACTAATTATAGAAGATATCGTCCAAATGGACAACAGGGCCAAGGAGCTCTGGAGCAAGTCCACAAATCGCGCATCTCCACTTTATTTTACTGCAGCATCTTTTTCATTGGATGACTATGTTTAATACTCCAAAATATCGGGTGTCACTAGATTCCAAGGCCTGTCAAAAGAATTTCAAAGTAATCTTTGTGATCACAACGTCTCTTATTCTATGGCCATCACCCACATTATCTTCATGGCCATCACCCGCATCACACTCATGATCACAGATCATTACACGTATGAAGTGAATTGGCCTCTGAGTCCGTAGCTCCACCGGTATTACAGCTCCGAACTTCTCTCCAGAATGCAATACCCTGGCCACTTCAAGTTACACTGCCCATGTTTCTTGTCGTACGATGACGGTTGGAATAATGAATATTCCCCCCCCATAAAAAACCAATATTCCTAGACAATGACATGGTCATCACGGATCGTTGGACTTATGGAGAGAAGTAATCTCCGTAGCTCCACCAGTATTACAGCTCCGAACTTCTATGTGGAATTATATGGCCAATACTCTGGCCACTTCATGTTCCACTGCTTACAGTGCTAGTTGTACAATGGTTGCAAGTATGGCTATACCCAAATACAACCAAATATACCCTCAATACTGTAATTTCGATAATACGCCGTCTTACATCAGGAAACCTGACCATGGCGCCTATTTTTCCATAGCAGCCGTCCATCGTAGACGATGATCCCGACCTTCAGCAGGGAGATAATATCAATATTACTTTATACTATCAATGTATCGGATTAAAATATATTTATTGGCACCTCATATATTTTTATAATAGGAAGGAATGCTCGAATGAGGCGTCTAAAGGTAGTGCTATGGAAAATACCATAGCTGTCAACAAAGTATGGGAGCCAGTGGTGCTATAGTTGCTACAAGTTGGGTCCTACGCTCCGCTCCGGTAGAAGGGTCTAGGGTTTTATTATGGTCTGCCAGAATAAAGTCTAGCAGAGTGACAATGAATCAGATTGAATGAGTATTTTGCTTCGCTCCAGTGTAAAATATCTACAAAAAATCCAGTCCTGTCCAGTTTAGACAAATTGCCTTGCTTTATTCTGGATATGTCTAATTTTCGCACTCTGTTCCTTTGACTTTATATACCCTTGAATTGCATTAGTCAGGATATGACTGTTGGGCAATGGTGCCATGAGCTAGTGGGACCGAGGCAGTAGATGACTGTAAAACTTGAAAAACAAATCAAGAATCCTTCTGGTCAGTCATAAATGCAATTAATTAAGTACTTAAATCCTCAGCCTCCAGTGTCATGTGAGCATCAGCTGACCAAGGCAAATGGTGAACAACGGGTCCCAGGAGTCATAAATTGTCCCACATGAGTGTGATTTCTGAAATAATTATTCAAGAATCACACTGTATTAAGATCAATTTGGAGATTGCACTTATGTATGATTAAGGTTTAGATAATATTCTTAGTCATCACAGAATATACATGACTCATAGAAAAATGATAGTGACAGGTATATAAAAAACAACGAAAAGTCTGTCTATTGAAGGTGTGGGATCCAAATTTGTGTGATTTCCTAATCGGGTTAAGTTCATGGAAACTTGAGGTTACGACTAAGAACAATCGCTATACAGTATTGGACCGCTCCTTGGGACACAACATTGATGTTGCCCGTCCTGCCATTGCTGCTTGTACCCATTATTCATGAAAAAAATACAGTGTGTTTAGACATGTTCTAGGATGCTCTATTTAAAAATATATTAAATTCTCGAGTGATTTGGCAAGTCTATGAGTGGAATACTCTCAAGGCGCTTTCGAGCGTGTATCACCAATCCCTGGGACAGTGTGACAATCCGTGACACCACCAGTATCCATCCACAGTCATCTCGAAATCTGGTCATTCAGCAACTTGAACATGTTGATCTAAACCTATGGTGAGTCTACTATAATACTATCATCATCTATGACTGAATTCTAAGTCAGATTCACCGTCCTCGTCACTATCTGCAGTGTCATCAGCATCCTCTCTTCTTGCACCAACGCCAGATGGCCCTGCTTCATTTTGGCTTCTTGACTGTGTTAGGGATGCAAGTTTGGGCTTCTTTGGCTTGAGAGGTCGTTTAGGCTGCTTGGACTTTGGAACTTTCTCCTTGGTAAGCCTCCTAGTGAGCTCCTCCCATGCTGCCACCTTACCCCGCCATGTCTCTAGCATAGCTTGCCAGTCAGCTTCAAGCGCAGCTTTCTCTTGCTGGTGCTGAATCTTAGCATTCCGCTTATGCTGCTTTGCGCGTTCTTTGGCCTTCCGATCATTGTCCTCCTTGCGGACTGCCTCCACAATTGCCGTATCCGTCATATGGCGGCCGCCCTTAACTCCCTTCTTCGACACCTTATTCTGCTTCTCCTCAAGCTGGACAGCAACCTGAGCCTGAAGCCGCTTCATCTGCACATGCTGGAGTAAAAGCTGTGCTTCCGCATTTTCCAGCCTTGCACAGAGGTTCTTCACCAGATGGGGAAGCATTTGAGGATCGTCCATCCATTGCTCTGGAATCTCAGGTGGGCGGTTTATTACTGGTGATAGAGGCTCTTCCAAGCTCACATCTGGCGAATCAGAAGCAAGATGAGCCCCAGAGGAGGTGTGGCGAAGAGCAGCCTGGATTCGCTGTGCACGGAGGGCAGGTGACTGAGGTGAGTATAATGCAGGATCTATGTTCAGGTCCCGGTCACTGATTCGCTGTCTTCTTGGGGTACTAGGTAGTCCTCCTGTGGGTGTATCCCAAGCATCAAGAACCGCTTTCACTGGGCTGGTTAGGGTAAAGGTCAATAAGGACTGGGTTGTCGAATGAGGGACACTGGGTTTTATCTGTGCCATAGTAATTATATTAGGATTGAATGGAATAATACCGGTTTTCTGAAATGCGGACTTGACTGTTTTCGATGTGAAGGCTCTAAAGAATGCCTGTCCAAATACGCCAGCAAAGTCAGACTTATTGATGCCTCGGCTGTGCTCCATCTCGAATCTGTCAAGGACTTCGCACCAGGCCTGCTTCATCCGTGCAAAGCAAACGACATCAAGACCCTGCAGCGCGTGAGTGCAGTGTGCCGGATAGCCAAGGATGATGATTCCATTCTCAAGAGCATATTCTAAGAGTTCAGGGGTATAGTGTGATGTATGCCCATCAAGGAATAATGCACGCGACCGACCGCCTGCTTTCTCTCGTGTATGCCTATCAAAATCATCAACAAGCCATTTTAGGGCCAACTCTCCATCGGCCCAGCCATTGGGTGAGCAAGCAAAACTAAGGAGACATCAGTGGAGTCAGAACAAATAACTAAAGAACTTACAAAGCATGGGTTATGTTGTCCTTATTCCAGCCTTGTTGAATCTTTTTGCCTTTGAATATGATAGTTGGAGGTATGAATGTTCCATCGCCACATATGGTGACCAAAACAGTTACATTCTCGCGATTTGCTGTTCCTTGTTTGTGTTGCACTTTGGTACCACGATGACCAATGACCCGTTGGGTGCGTGCTGATTCTGGAGGAAAGCCACTCTCATCCATGCCATACGTGTCCTCAGGGCGGATATTCCTATCTATGTATTCCTTCTTTACAACCATGAACCAATGCTCGACAGTTGCCGGGTTTAGGGAACGAGCTCGCACCGTGTCAAGAGGCTTGCTCCAATGGGCCTGAAGCTCCTCTCGGTGTCGCTCTATGAAGCGATCAACCCAGTTGACACCAACGGATTTGGTCTTCAATACATCACGATGGCTTCTCAGGAGGACATTGGCTAGCTGCTTGATATTCCTATGTGTCAATGGGAAGCCACGATCCGCTGACTCTAAGACATATTTGACAAGCATCGCTTCCTCCTCATGGGAAAGAGCGCGTTTTGACTCATTAAAGTCCCTGATCGACCTTCCGCCCTTCACCAAACGTTGAAGAGTGGATGATGACACGTCATATTGGTCTGCAAGCTTGCGGAAGCTTGGTCGTTCCCCCTCAGGAAGTGCATTGTATGCGTTTATTGCTGAGGTCATTCAACCGTGTTTATCTTCACTCACCTTCCGTTTCTCCGCTGTTTTAGAAAGGCTTCTGCCTACCATAGCATTCAAAGAAATAATGACATAAAATGAGGAGCAGAGAAGCAGAGAAGCACTGGTCAGTGTGTGTGCTGCTGAGAGCAGACACGTACGTGGGAAGTGTATGTCACGCTGAACCTTGTGAAGATTCTACCATGTTTAACTTGTTAAAACAGACCAGTTTAACTTGGGGTTAACTTTATTGTACCATGGTTCGAATTAAGATTCAGTTAAAGTAATTTATTTGTGTGTTGCCGTAGATGGAGAGCTCTCTCAGATGTTTGAACGAGGCGCTGAAATCTTACTACCCCTGTACACATGTCTCTGGAGCAGGAACTGTACATTGTAAAAATGTGAATAAATCACAAATGATGTGTCTTATACTAAGGATAATATATTTAATAAATGAGAACAAATAATGCTGATCTGTAGATGATTTCATTGGACTGACCCAAAGAACGGTGGTGTCCCAAGGAGCGGTCCAATACTGTAATCGCTATAATAGCAACTATATAGCATTTGCCAACTTTACTGATGTATAGGCTCTTTCGGAGCATCACATTCCGTTCAGAGGATAACGATACAGGATTACTCTGGGTGAATTTGAAGGAGAGCAAAACTACGAACCAGGATTGATTTCAATTCCTTCGTCCTTGCCACATACCAGCTCCGTTTAAACGTGAACTAATGTGGATTCATATGGCACTTTTATTCCCAAGGCTGGCTTCTCTTTCGAGATTTTTTTGACAACGCAGAGAAGGTCTATTTATGGTGAGTTATATACCATTATGCCAACGTCACTGATCTTTACTCATGTTTTAGCATCGACCTTGTAGTGCCTGATATCATCAATCAGCTGTATCTGACCGAAGTTCCTTCTATATGATCCGACTAGGTCGAATGTACATTTTCATAGATGGCTTGGCTACCTCGAGGCATAGTTACCTTAACCTCCCGCTCTCCAACACAACATCCAAACGGCCAGGATCAATGATGCAGTCAGTTATTAATGATGTACAGTGGGTTTAAATCTTTACCTTGGGACCGTCGTACCCGAATAAACAACAAGCCAACCTTTCCAGTAAAACGCCAAACAGCAAGCTTGGAAGTTGCCGTTATACATATGTCGGCAAATCATATCATGTATTTGATATTGGCCCCGTCTCGCTTCCCGATACCGGGCTTAAATATGTAAGTAGATAACAAAAGTGAATTATAATGATGATAGTAAAGCATCCTGTTCTTAGAAGTCGGTGTTATTTCCTTTTTGGTAAACTGAATAGGGATCAGTGTTGGGAAATACCTGATGACATAGCAAGGGTCGTCGCCCCATGATCGCCTATACACCGCTTTCAGACTCAGAGTCACTCGAAATGAATGCAAAACAGCTTCATGAAGAACTCAAAAGCAAGTTATTTGAAGGCCTTGTATGTTGGGGGACACTAATGTACGGCGAGTACTAGTAATTTCTTACGCCCTCAAAGTGAAGGAATTAACTTATCGTATTGAACTTTAATTCCAAATATACACTGTAATTCCTACTGTAACGCGTATTTGCGCCGATCATCAGTGAAGTCTCGGAGAAGAGGTTAGTGGCATCATTTAATAAGGCTAATAGATGGCTGAAAACGTTGGCGTTAAGGTTATGTCCTTAGCAGGCAGCTGATTGCCACTGCCATTGCTAAGTATCAGTGGCGTAAGTACGCGTGTTGAGCCTTAGCTAAATCCAATACTAGAGTGTATTTGATAGCAATAATTTTGGGTTGCGAATATTAGGCACACAATTCAGTTTCAATTCAGTTGACCCTGAATGGAGCCAATATTTATCGCTTTCAAATACACTCTACTTCCGTATTTCTCATTTTTGTGGGTCTACTTAAATGAGCTAGTCCGATTATCCTCTCTTTCACGGACCTTATAGAATATTCCCCATGGCCACTAATTCTTCCACTGCCGTCGTACCCTCTCCCGCTGAATTTGTAGAAGAAGCATTTGACACGTAAGCTTCAAAACAATGTCTAATGATACACTATTCTAATCTTCACCTTCGACACCAGACAAGCCTTTGCATATGCCTTACTGGCTGGCTTTGGTATGCTGGTTTCCTGGCCCACTGTAGACTCTGGAGCTTACTCATCAGGATACATGCAGTCTTACTCGTCTATGACACTCTCCTCACGACTGCCGAGGAGGTTAAATACATCTGGGGAAGAAAATTCCGCCTTGGATCCTTGTTATACATCACGGCACGCTATGGAGCACTCGTCAAACTCACAGCTTTCATCCTCAATTATATTGTAAGCGAAACAGAAAGGGTAAGTTGCCATCTTTTCTGTCGAATCTTCAATATAATACTTAATTTTGCTCTGCAGTAAGGAAGATGAATTATCATGAGGCCTAAACAGGATTCAGATCCATCCTCTCAGTTTTTGTACTATTACGACCTATATCTTATCGTCCGCTGATGTCGTCAGTACGATGGGCATTCAAGGTGAGGACCGTAACTTACTCAAAATACTTCCTTATGATAAACTTCTCAAAGGTCTGCTCTTGAGTAGAGTATACGCCGTTTGGAGAGGACCTAAGGCACCAATTGCCGCCATTGTATTGATTTTATTCGTGGCTAGTGTTGGTATCTCTGCAGTACGTCCCCAGTACAAAAATGAGTGGTATCATATTCACCGTTTGACAGACTTTCCTGGCCTACGCACCATGCAACTCCTCTATGGGTGCCCAATTGGTATTGTAAGTTCATTATGTACTTCCCTGATTCAACACTCTGACGTCCACCTTGCAGGAGTGAGCATAGATTTAGATATATAAATACATCTAGTTGAGATAATAAAACCCTTTTGAAGATACAGCTAGCAGTGTTCTCAATGCCCTGATTGAGGCATTAACCACTGGAATCACAGTCTATCACACATGGCGTGAGCATAAAACACTGAACGCTCTTGTTGAGGGCGGAGAATATTCCTTTACCACTTTGTTCCTTCGTCAAGGTGAGATAATCCATTCAGCATCCCCATACATAAAAAGGCTGAATTATTGTAAATTATAGGTGTTATACGCTTCACGTGGGTATCAAAAAACTAAATATATGCAATGACACTCACCTTCCTATAGAATACTTTTTGCTTGGGGGGTGACCGGCGCCATTACACAGCCTGTAAGCTCCTTTCTCTGCACATCTTGCTTTACAGAATGCATCTGATCTAATGTCTTCATACAGTTGATCAATGTAATTATAATTCGGATACCAGCATTAAACTTTGAAGTGACATATCACTCGACAGCCATTTCTCAGCGGGATAGACGTAGGAGTGGAAATTGCGTATGTTTCCAGTCAGGTTTGAACTTAGCTCAAAGGTCCTAAATCACTTTCCAGAGTCTCCACCATCCTCATTTGTCGATTCATGCTTCAATTACGACATTTCAATGATCGGAACGTCAACGGTCTATCCGCCTCACAAGATGGACAACCGCCATTGGGAACCTTCAAGGCTGCTATCAGAAGGGCTGACGAAACCGTGACACAGGAATTTGGTGATCTAGAGCCATCATTTTCTTCTGCATACTCAGAAGGACCAACGGAACTGCAGAACATCTCAAAACCCAAGCTTGAGATGCGCACGATCGGGCTGGAAGAGTATACTGGCGTGACTGTCGTGGTGCGCGGTGAGGAGCCGTAGGTTGGGACTGGCAGATCGAACGTAAACGGTAGATGGTTCCTTTATACAAATACGCAATGTACCCACTAATCAATTTTGCTTTCAGGTCCATAAAACCTTCATGATGGTACAAAAAATGAATCAATGAAATCTAGAATATCTGTCCCTTAATAACCTCCACTAATTCATAATTCTGACATGTTGTGGCTTTTCTGCTCGAATAATGCTGGGTCGCCATCTAATTTAATCGAAGATATTTTCTTCTGTCCTTCCGTTTCAGATACGCTGTAATACGTGTAAATAATAATATAATCAAGGAATAATGAAGTAAATACTGACTTGGCGTCGATAGCAACTTCGTATGGGCCCTTGACTTTGGACTGGCCAGTGAATTTGACATACATCGTTTTGGAATCCTAAAATGCGCAACATGAGACTGAAGGTCCAACTTCGTAGCTGAATATAATGAACGCATTGCAGAATTTTTCATAGCTAGAATCTCAAATTTTACATTAGCGGGAGAATAATGCTGTTGAAGTACTAATAACATTTGTTTAAGTTTATCTCTATCCACGGTATTCCCAGCCACCGTGGCTATTACATCGGGAGCAAAGTTGTTATTAAATTTTGTACTGAATAGATCGATTGGGCCATGGCCCATACGAATTCCTAGACCTGCGGGAGCGCGGAAATGGACGTACATCAGGAAAGTTGACACAGAATCCGTTTTAGCGCCCGTGCTTTGGAGTGATAGGCGGTGGTATGTAGGGCTATGTAGTCTATATACCGACTCTTAGTGACTCCGTACTTACCTATCCTACCTAGTGCTACCTAGCACTATGGGGAGTTTAGCGCGCGTGACACACTTTGCTGATGTAGGGCGAGATCAGGAGGTCGGATATCGTGGATGGAGCCAGGCTGGTTTGCTTTCTGACATGGTTGAAAGGAAACTGGATTTTAAGTTCTGAAGGTATATGTAACTTGTGCGTAACTGTTGTGGAGAGGTTGATACTTGCCCGATGCCGCTCGCGGGGCAGACTCCTACCCAGTTGCCCGCCAGCGTAACGTTCGTAGTTTGTACATGGGAGAACAAGCCTTAGTCCCAACATGTACATAAGGCCCACATGAAACCATATTTGCTAATCAACCGGGGTTTGTTTGAGGGCTGAAGGCGAAGTAACACTGTCGGATGATTGGCACTCTTTGTCTAAGCGCCCATCGCATATTCACGGTCTCGGTCGCTCTGTTTTTTTAAATGCACACCTTTCTTCTTTCAGAAATAATATAAATTCAGTAAAAAAAAATATTTGAAGATAATATGAGACTGAAAATGATTTTACAGTGATTTTATTTCAAAGTCACACTTTCTTTCGGAATAATGTTGAGAAAAAAAATGTAAAGGCATTTTGAAAAGAGTAAATGATTCAACTATGATTCAAACTTCTGTTGTTTTATTCCAGAAGATGTTTAGAAGAATATTAGTGCCTTTGTCTAATTTCATAAATTTTCATAAGCTCTCAGCAGCTAATCACCGGTTGTAATCAGGGGAATAATGGAAATAAATTTACTCTAAAATCCTTTTCACGAGCTGATTGTCCTCAAATAATTTTATGCATTGAATTTATATCATTTCTGGCGTAAGAAAAGCGTGCATTTAAAAAACGGAAAGGCTAAGGCCAAGAATATGCGTGGGCGCTTAGACAAAGAGTACCAGTTGTCCTACCGTGTTATTTCTCCCAACATACGCCGGACTAATGGCTCGCTTAGGCTCGCCCGGTTATGTATTGGCTCGCTAAGGCTCGCCGGTTTGACGCTCTGCTGGATTGAGAAAGAAACACGGTAGGGCGGCTGGGAAGGAGTCTGCTCGCGGGATTGATAAAGGGACTGCTCAGTTGCGTAATAAGACGTCAGTGGGGGAAGTAGGTCCCGATGCCATTTTAGTATTTATAAACGCCCAAACGCTGCTGTCAAACCCACACACTTCTCAGGAGACCTATTTTTATAATTATGACCCACGTTGCTCATCGTAAAATTATCAATGTCTCAATAGATATATAGAAAAAATTTAGGCTTCTTCGATGTGAAATATGAACTGATGAAGTATGTACCGCCGTTTTGTAAGTACTTGCCCATTTATCTCGGACTACTTAGGTACTATTTCGAAGATGGTCAGGAATAATTAATGTGATATATGTAAAGAGATCCCACGATTCGCTATTAGTATTAACCGTACTACGGTTAGACAATTAAAAGCCACACAAAATTAAATTATCGTAGTCTCCGATTCGTTATCTATGCGTGATCTATGCAGTCTCTCTGCCGCCACGTTTGGAATAGATGGAACGTCGATTTGAGAATGTTCTTTATCTTCGACATACGGACACAATTAGAGTATGGACATTCGCAATGTGGATGTGACTCACCTTCTCCATCGGTCAAACTGCCACACCCATTTGCTCCATCTCTAGAGAGATCGAGTTTTGGCGGTCCAGAGATCCGGAGTGGGTGGTAGATATTTTTGTTACAGAACTAGGTTCCTCTGAAGAGTGTATGTCTGTGTCACTACCAAAATCTCCAAATTCATTATTGATGCTTGTGTCAAAGCGCCGTACGGCTGCCTGAAAACTGCCCAGGGATGAAATATCTCCTGTAACATTTTCTGTATTTGTATGTGCCCGCCGTAATTGTAGGAAAAACCGGTACATCAAGATCGCTGATACCCTGTAATATTTAAGCTTTGATATGTTTGCTCCTTTGTTTTGTAAAGAAGACTTGCGCATTCTCTAGGCTCGTGTCTATTCCAGCGATGCTCGGCTAGAACCCTGGTGTTAACAGATACTCCTACGTGAAGATTGTTTCCCCTACCCTTTCAACCTGCTCGTAAGGCTCCATTAATAATCGAAAATTAAATCGAAAATTAAAGCAGACCTTTTCTAGAGCCACAAGTTCCAGGGTCCAAAGGAATACCACCCTACGAGCCGGATATGCTAAGAAATCAATGCAGCACTGGCTCCACTAATATACCCACAAAAAGCGAAAGACACCTATATGACTAGCATAAGTACCTGAATAATCTATGTTTCAACGAGATCCACTGACCTTGACGTAGGAAAAGAATAGTCAAAGATTGATCTCCATCAACGTCTCCGAGTCTCATAGACCGATGTTGGCTCCACGTATAATATGCA